>JAJOOO010004756.1:0-42372 GCA_029582685.1 Solanum piurae | reverse complement strand
GGGGGGGGGGGGCCACTAGCCGTTGCCCCAACGGATAGTCGGTAATAATTCAAAAAAAAAATAAAAAAAATACAAGGGGATCCCGCGAACCGGCCGGTTCAGGCGGGCCAGGACCGAGCCGGGTCGACCGGGCCCAAAAGGGTGAACCGGCCCCTGACCGGTCCCCTATCCCGAACCCCCCCCAAACCCGCGAATTGTATGGGATCGGGTCCGGCGAACCGGTTCTCGAACCGGTCGCGGGCCGGGGTGGGCCGACCCGGTCCCCCTGCCAGCCCTACTTGTATGGAGTCCTTCGGGGTTCTGTACGCAATGTTACATCTAGGGGGTACCCCTGGGTCGTGAAAAACTTGATAAACAGAGCACATGATTTAGAATGTTCCTAGGATGTCTCATAAGCCATGTCTAGTAGAGTCTTGTTCATTGGTCTGAAGCACGCCACATTTATGATTGAGAGGCTACAAGATGATTAGGAAACTCCACTTCTTTCATTACTCTTAAGACATGTGATACAGTTTAACTCTATAAAATGTCTCTCCTAATCCTTATCCTATGTTCTTCAGGATATGGCTACCCAAAGAGCTTATGCTAGAAGAAATATGAGGGAGAATGAGGAACAACAAGCTCCTCCCAAAGCTCCTCAAGTTTCGGTCGATCCTTTGGCCGAACAAGTGTCCAATGCGGAGTTTAGGGCCGCTTTCCAAGTGTTGGCTCAAGCGGTGACGGCCTAATCAAATAGGGAGGTTGTGGTTCCTGTGAACTCAAATATGGGTACGACGGCTTCAAAGGTGAGGGACTTCACAAGGATGAACCCTCCGAAGTTTCATGGTTCCAAAGTTGAGGAAGATCCTCAAGAGTTTATCGATGAGGTCTATAAGGTTTTGATGCTCATGAGAGTTACGCCGGTAGAAAAAGTGGAATTGGCTGCTTACCAACTAAAGGGAGTGGCTAAAATATGGTATAATCAATGGAAAGAAGGCTGACTGGAAGATGCGGGTCCTCTCGATTGGGAGAATTTCAAATCCTCTTTTCTTGATAGGTTCTTTACCCTAGATATGAGGGAAGCCAAGGTGCTCGATTTCATTAACCTCTGGTCAAGGGAGTATGAGTGTGAGGGAATATGCTCTATAGTTCACTCAATTGTCGAAATATGCTCCAACAATGGTTGCGAATTCAAGGGCTAGAATGAGTAAGTTTATTTCAGGGGTGTCCGAAATGGTGGTTAAAGAGTGCCGAACCGCCATGCTCATTTAGGACATGGATATATATTATCTAATGGTACATGAAAAACAAATTGAGGAGGAGAAACTCAAGGAAAAGTCTAGAGAGGTAAAAAGGGCTAAGACCGGTGATGGTAATTTCTCTAACACAAGGTCTGATGGACAAGGTCGTCCAAGATTCTGACAAAGGTTTTCTGGTCAAGGGTCTTCTAATGCTCCTCCAAATTTTAACCAAGGTAGGGTGTCTAACCCTAAGCTCAAGGAGGTAATGGTAGTGGATCTTCATTGCCTAGGTCCAATTGTACTAAGTGTGGAAGGAAGCACGATGGTAGGTGTCTAGCCAACATAGATAGTTGTTACGGATGTGGTAAAAGTGTTCACAAAATAAGGGATTGCCCAATGCTTACGGCTAAAAAGAGAGAGGGCAAGCAAGCTACTCCTAGTGGATCGGGTTCCAATGCTCCTAAGCAAAACCGCTTTTATGCTCTTCATACTAGAGGTGAACAAGAGAGTTCTCCGGATATGGTTACCGATACATTGAATGTTTTTCAACTAGATGTATATGCTTTACTTGATTCGGTGCTACTTTGTCTTTTGTGACGCTTTATGTGGCTAAGGGTTTGATGTGCTCCCCGATGTGTTGTTAGAACCTTTTTCTATCTCTACCCTTGTTGATGATTATGTGGTGGCTAAGAGGGTCTATAGAAAGTGTCCAATTTCCCTGTCACATAGAGTTACTCTTGTTGACTTAGTAGAGCTTGATGTGTTAGATTTTGATGTTATCTTGGGTATGGATTGGGTGCATTCTTTTTATGCTTCTATTGATTGTAGAACTCGTGTAGTCAAGTTTCAATTTCCAAATGAGCGTGTCCTAGAGTGGAAGGGAGGAAATTCTATGCCTAAGGGTCAATTTGTCTCTTGTCTTAAAGCTAGAAAGATGATTTTGAGGAGTTACATTTACCATCTAGTTAGGGTGAGGGATGTAGATTCCAAAACACCTTCTCTTGAGTCGGTCCCCATTGTAAATGAGTTTCTGGAAGTGTTCCCAGTTGACTTACCCGGTATTCCTCCCAAGGGGGAAATAGACTTCGGTATTGACCTTCTCCCAGATACGCAACCTATTTCTATTCCTTCATACCGTATGGGTCCGGCAGAACTTAAAGAATTGAAAACACAGTTGAAGGATCTGTTAGACAAGGGTTTCATCCGACCGAGTATCTCTTCATGGGGTGCTCCGGTTGTGTTCGTTAGAAAGAAGGATGGTTCTCTTCGTATGTGTATTGACTATCGTCAGTTGAACAAGGTGACTATTAAGAATAAGTATCCTCTTCCAAGGATAGATGATTCATTTGACCAACTTCAAGGGGAAAGTTATTTCTCTAAGATTGATCTCTGATCGGGTTATCTCCAATTGAGGGTGAGATAAAATGACATTCCGAAGATGGCTTTTCGAACTATGTATGGTCATTATGAATTCCTAGTAATGTTGTTTGGTTTGACTAATGCTTTGGCGGCGTTTATGGATTTTATGAATAGAGTGTTTAGGCAATACCTAGACATGTTTGTGATTGTGTTTATCGATGATATTTTGATCTACTCAAGGAGTGAGAATGAGCATGTTGATCATTTGAGAATCGTGTTGCAAGTTCTTAAGGACCAACAACTTTTTGGAAAGTTTAGAAAATATGAATTTTGGTTGAGATCCGTAGCTTTCCTTGGTCATATTGTCTCAAGTAAGGATATTGAGGTAGATCCTAAGAAGACGGATGCGGTCAAGAGTTTGCCTAGACCTCTAGCTCCTTCGGATATTAGAAGTTTCTTGGGTTTAGCCGATTACTATAGAAGGTTTGTTGAGGGGTTTTCTTTTATTACCTCTCCTTTGACGGCTTTGACTCAAAAGAAATCTAAGTTCATATGGACTGAGATGTGTGAGAAGAGTTTTCAAGAGTTGGAAGATAGACTTACTTCCGCTTCGGTGTTGACCTTACCGAAAGGGACGAATGGTTTTGTGGTTTATTGTGATGCTTCAAGAATTGGGTTAGGGTGTGTGCTTATGCAAAATGGGAAAGTGATTGCCTATGCCTCAAGGCAACTTAAAGTTCATGAGAAGAACTATATTACCCATGACTTTGAACTAGCGGCGGTTGTTTTTGCCTTAAAGATTTGGAGGCATTATTTGTATGGTGTGCATGTAGATGTGTTTACCGACCACAAAAGTTTGCAATATGTGTTCAATCAAAAGGATATGAATCTTCTCCAAAGAAGGTGTTTTGAGTTATTGAAAGATTATGATATGAGTGTTCTTTATCACCCCGGTAAAGCTAATGTGGTAGCGGATACTCTTAGTCGGTTATCTATGGGTAACGTTGCTCATATTGAATAAGAAAGAAAAGAGTTGGTTTGAGATGTTCATAGATTGGCTCGATTAGGTTTTCAATTGGTGGACTCCACCAAGGGTGGTGTTATGGTTCACAATGGTTCCAAATTATCTTTTGTGGCGGATGTGAAAACCAATTAAGGTCTTGATCCAATTTTGGTAGAATTGAAAGAGGAAGTACTTAATAAATCCATTGAGGCCTTTTCTCAAGGGGGAGATGGGGTGCTCATATACCAAGGTCGGTTATGTGTTCCAAATATTGATGACTTGAGGGAACAAATCTTGTCAGAAGCCCATAGTTTGCGGTATTTCATTCACCCGGGAGCCACCAAGATGTACCATGATTTATGGGAGGTCTATTGGTGGAATCGGATGAAGAAGGATATTGCGGGATTTGCGGCTAAGTGTCCAAATTGCCAACAAGTAAAGGTTGAGCACGAGAAACCGGGAGGTTTGTCCAAAGATATTAGCATTCCTACTTGGAAGTGGGAAGACTTGAATATGGACTTTATTGTTGGTTTGCCTCGCACTCGGCGACAAATATGACTCTATTTGGGTGATAGTAGATCTAATAAGGAAATCGGCTCATTTCCTTCTCGTTAATGTTTCATATTCAGCGAAGGACTATGCCAAGTTGTATTTGAGAGAAATGGTGAGGTTGCATGGAGTGCCCTTATCCATTATTTCTTATCGTGGTACCCAATTCACTTCTCAGTTTTGGAAGTCATTCCAGAAGGGTCTTGGCACTAAGGTTAAGCTTAGCACAACTTTTCATCCCCAAACCGATGGGAAAATGGAGCGTACTATTCACACTTTGGAAGATATGTTAAGAGCTTGTGTGATTGATTTTAAGGGTAATTAGGATGACCATTTACCATTGATTGAGTTTGCCTATAATAATAGCTATCACTCGAGTATTAATATGGCTCTGTTTGAGGCACTATATGGTAGGAGGTGTAGATTTCCCATAGGTTGGTTTGCGGTGGGTAAAGTTTCCCTAATAGGTCTCGAATTGGTACATAAGGCCATAGAGAAAGTTTGACATATTAGAGAAAGGTTGAAAATGACTCAAGGTCAGCAAAAATCATATGTCGATATGAGAAGAAATGATCTTGAATTTGATGCACATGATTGGGTATACTTGAAAATTTCACCTATGAAGGGTGTGATGAAGTTCGATAAGAAAGGGAAGCTTAGTCCCTGATATGTAGGCCCGCCCATATCAGATTTTGAGGCATCTTGGTAAGGTTGCTTATGAGTTAGATTTTCCAAATGAGTTGGCATCGGTGCATCCAATTTTCCATGTCTCTATGTTGAAGAAATGTGTTGGTGATCCGACATCCATAGTTTCCTTAGAAGGGTTGGGAGTTGATGAGAGTCTTTCTTATGAGAAAGTTCTGATTGAGATTTTGGACCGGCAAGTCAAGAAGTTGAGAAATAAAGAGGTACCTTCCGTGAAACTTTTGGGGAGGAATCAGTTAGTTGAGGTTGCTACTTGGGAGGTAGAGGCCGATAAGATGTCCCGATATCCTCATATTTTTCCTTCTACTCCTACTCTAGCTTGAGGTAATGAGTTTTCTCTTGATTTTACCTTTGTTTTGGAGTCATGTGTTTTTATGTGTTTCCATGATTTCCTTATGTTATGCATGTTCATGAAAAAGTGTGCTTTGAAAGAAATGAGTTTAGATGCGTGATTTTTCCACATGTTGTTTTGCATTGAGTATGAGTTGCCTATAGAATTCATGAGATGAATTGATGAACATGCTTTAGATATGCTTTTTGAGAGTAAATTGCATAGAGGCTCCATAAGATTGTGTTAAGCCTGCTTTTAACCTGGAGAAGGTAGTTCTTCCTTGAATATGATAAATTTTGAAAATTCATGCATATTGGGTTGTTATATGTAGTTCCTACTTCCTTGTAATGCATTTGAGTTAGTTGAGATTGGAGTTGATGTTTCCTCCTTATTTATGTGCATTGCATGCATAATGGGCTGATAGAGTTTGTTTCACCCTTCTATGATGTTTTGAGAACGTCGTAGCTTGGAGTCGATAGTTCCTCCTTGGTTGCATGCTTTGCATTGTTAGGTTGAGTTGTTAGTTCCTCTCCTAAAACTTTTAAAACCAGATTAAGTCTTATTCGTGGATGAATGGTCCTAAGGGGGATATATTGTAACACCCCGTATCTGAAAAAGGGAATTAAACCAGATTTTTTTGAAGTTACACGTGCCAGCCACAGAGGTCAACCACGGTTTGTGGGTTGAACCACAGACCATAGGTGTGTCTGTGGATTGGTCACCCTACCAAGGTGATTGAGGTCAAGAACAAACAGCTCGACCTACGGACCGTAGGTTAGACCATGGTCTGTTGTCACGGTCCGTGGTTTGAGGCCCAAAAATCAAGACCCAGAAGTCCATCCACGGTCCACCAGACGGACCGTAGGTCAAATCACGGTCCGTCAACTGGGTCCGTCGCTGGCTGCGATCAGTTATTATTTCAGGGTTAGTTGGGTCCTTTCCTAATTAATTAGTTTCAATACTATGTCGTTTTGCCTATATTTAGAACCCCTATATAAACATTTTGAACCCCAAATTCACCCCATTTACTTCATTCTTCTAAATTCACAAAAGAAACCAAATTCCTATAAAATATTCTCTCTCTAGAACTTGAAGAAGAAGAAGAAGGAGATTTAAACTAGGGTTCAAGAGCAAGCTTACATACTTCAATCTCTTTGGGCTTTGATAGTAAGGTATGATAGTTTTCATCCATGGATTCCTTCCGTCCATGGAGTTCCCAAATTCCACTATTTCAAATGGTAGAATTCCCTAATTGATTTAGGGTTTTCTTCAATTAGCATGGGTTCTTTCCATTATTGATTTAAATGAATTAATTATGATCTTCTATGCATGAATTTATGAATTGCAATGCTTTTATGATGAATTCCCCTATTAACCCATGTAATCCATATGTTTTCAAGTTGTGAATCATATGATGAGGGATTTTGAGTATAAAGCAAGTGTTTTATGAAATTTAGCATGTATTACTAGTTTTTACATGTATTTATAATGAAATCCATATCTAACCCATGTTTTCTAAGAGTTTATGATTGAAAGTGGGTTTTGACATCAAGAGGTAAATTATGGACTTATGCATTGATTATGAGAATTATGCTATTATTTTAAGGGTGCTTTGAGAGTAAAGTACCAATGATGATGTTGTTGTTGTGTTGTTGAAAGGACATTCTCATAAACACATAACTAGAATGATGTGAAAGTTTTCTCACATAGAAAGGATTCTTAGGGTGAAAGGCTTTCTCACCTAAATGAATCAAGAGTAAGACCTATCCTAATGAACTAGCTTGGATTGGTTGTCCAAGGGACACCTTTTCATGAGTAATGAAGTCAAGTAAGAAATGACTATTCTGTGGGAATTTATGCTTAGAACCGAGTGGATATTGATAGTGAGATAGAAGCTTTCCCATAGTAGAAGCTGGGTTTCCAAAGTGATCTCATGAGATTGAAGCTCCCCCGTACTAGAGGCCCGGTTTCTAGTAGTAATCTCGTTATCCCATAAACTATGTGCCCATATAGGTTGATTAGCTAGTGGATCCAATTAAGCTAGATGTTCATGGTTATACCTTAGGTAAGTAGAACAACCCTTTTTGGTGTGGGAGACACCGGGTGATCATGTTATAGCTCACATGTTCTCATGTCGGTTAAGGCTAATTTCCCCACAAGTAATAATGAACTAAGGTTACTCAAGGAGTAGCATATATGAGATCAAAGTTTTTAAAGAAGAAGTTAGTTTGCATTGACCATGACTTTTATGACTTATGTTTTATAAAGCTTTATATCATGTTTAACTTGGTCAATTGCATGTCATGATATGAAATGTCCCTTTTAGCATGTTTCAAATGTTTTATGCATGGCTATCATACTTGGTACATTTTTCTGTACTAACGCATACTCTTGCCTACATTTTTCCCAGACGTAGGGTCCGACAGACAGGTTTTTGAGTCTCGTGGCTAGTTGTTGAGATCGTGATTTCCCGAGCTTTCGTGATTCCTCATGCTTCGAGGACGGAGTTTTATTGTCTTAGTTTCTTTCATGCATTTCCCTTTTAAACATGATGTATTGGCTAGGCCCAATTTCATTCTATTGTATTAGATGGCAATGATGAGACATGAGTTTAGACTTCCATTTTTCATTTTATTAAATGATTAAGAGTTGACCTATTGTTTTACTTTTATTGTTCTATTTCTTATGTTATGAGAACTAAGTGGATTGTATGACGTCTTTCGGGGTTCTACACGCCATGTTACATCTTGGGGGTACCATTAGGTTGTGACATTGAATATATAACTTAGCATAATCCTCTGCTGAAGAGGTAGTCTTTACCGGCAAGAAATGGGCTGATTTGGTCATTGGATCTACAATCACCCAAATTGATTCATGCTGCCTGCGAGACCGTGGTAAACCTGTAATGAAATCCATATCGATCATCTCCCACTTCCATTCTGGAATATCTATGTTCTGAGCCATACCATCGGGCCTCTGGTGCTCTACTTTGACTTGTTGGCAATTCGGGCACTTAGCAACGAATTTTGCAATACCCTTCTTCATACTACTCCACCAATAGACTTCTATCACGTCACGATACATCTTTGTGGAGTACGGATGGATAGAATATTTGGAGCTATGAGCTTCCTCCATGGTCCTTTCTTGAAGTTCATCCATCATTGGCACACACAATCTACTTTAATACCTCAATACACCATCTCCCCCTAGTTCAAAAGTCATCACTTTTTGCTTATGAACATTTTCCTTTAACTCAAGCAAAATAGGATCTTGATCTTGTTTCTCTTTCACTTCAGACACTAATGATGATTCAGCCCCATTCATCACCACTACTCCTCCTTCATTGGAATCCATCAACCGGATTCCGAGTCGTGAGAGTCCATGCACATCTTTTGCTAACTCTTTCTTGTCTTCCTCACATGGGAAGTACTACCCATAGACAACCTACTCAAGGCATCATCAACAACATTGGCCTTACCTGGGTGATAGAGATTAATACTCATGTCATAATCCTTGAGTAACTCCAACCACCTCCTCTTTCTGAGATTAAGCTCTTTCAGACTGAATACATACTGAAGACTCTTGTGATCGGTGAACAAATCCACATGAACACCAAAAGATAATAACGCCATATTTTCAAAGCGAACACTACAACAACTAACTCTAGATCATGGTTTGAGTAATTCCTCTCGTTAACCTTAAGGTGTTTGAAGGCATAAGTTATAACCTTTCCATTCTGCATCAATACACAATCCATTCCAACTATGGGCGCATCATAATACACCACAAAACCTTGTGTACCTTCTGGTAAGGTCAATATTGTGGCCATAGTCAACCTAGTTTTCAATTCCTGAAAGCTTTTCTCACAAACTGCAGACCATTAAAACTTAATTGTTTCCTTTATCAACTTGGTCAATGGGGATGAAATAGATGAGAACCCCTCGACAAATCTCCTATAATAACCAGCCAATCCCAAGAAACTCCTAATATTAGTTGGATACGTGGGTCTAAGCCAGTTCTGCACTGCCTCAATCTTTTGAGTGTCAACTCGAATCCCATCACCAGAAACAATGTAACCTAATAATGCCACAGACTCAAGCCACAATTCACACTTAGAGAATTTAGCATACCACTTTATATCCTTGAGAGTTTGAAGAACTACTCTGAGATGACTAGCATTATCCTCCCCATTCCTCGAATAGATTAGAATGTCATCAATGAATCTGATAACAAACATATCTAGATAGGGATTGAATTGCCTGTTCATAAGATTCATGAATGTTGTAGAAGCATTAGTTAGGCCAAAAGACATAACCAGAAACACATAATGACCATAACGGGTCATGAAAGTTGTCTTAGGGATGTCACTTTCTCTTACTTTCAACTAATGTTAGCATGATCTAAGGTCTATCTTAGAAAAACAAGTGGCACCCTAAAGTTGATCGAATAGATCATCAATTCTCAGAAGAGGATACTTATTCTTAATAGTAACCTTGTTCAACTGACGTTAATATATACACATCCTAAGAGAACCATCTTTCTTCCTCACAAATAAAACCGGAGCACCTCATGGTGAGACACTTGGTCGAATAAAACCTTTCTCAAGAAGTTCTTTCATCTTATCTTTTAACTCTTTTAGCTCAGCTGGAGCCATTCTATATGGAGAAATAGAGATAGAATGACTATTGGGAAGAATATCTATTCTGAAGTCTATTTCTCTCTCAGGAGGGACTATGGAAGAACATCTGGAAAGACCTCTGGAAACTCACTCACAACTAGAACTGACTGAATAGGTGGTGTCTCAACATTAGAGTCATTAACTCGGACTAAGTTATAGATGTGTCCCTTGGAAACTAACTTTCTCGCCTTAAGGTACGAAATAAAATGACCCTTTGGCACTGCTGAACTACTGTTGCACTCTATAACTGGCTCATTAGGAAACTGGAACTTAACCACTCGAGTTCTACAATCAACTGAGGCATAACAGGTATGAAGCCAGTCCAAACCTACAATAACATCAAATCTACCATGTCTAACTCGACTAAGTCAGCCATGGTGTCCTTGTGATTGAAGGAAATGGTACAATCATGATAAAATCTCTCAGCTAGAATACACTCACCAACATGTGTGGAAACACTGAAGGGCTCAAGAAGTTTCTCAGGAAGAATATCAAAATTCATCGCAACATAAGGAGTCATAAAACATATACTCGCACCAGGATCTGGCAATGCATATACGTTAAAAGTAAAGACTTTGATCATACCAGTGACAACATTAGGCGAATTCTCTTGCTCTTGGCGACTGCTGATAGCATACATACGATTTGCTCCTCCGCCTGTCCCTGAAGTAGCTCCTCTAGGTGCAGCCCTGTCTGGTGGAGCAACTAAAGAAAAGTAAACTATATATTCCCCATTGCCACTACCTTGCCTGTTCTTAGGGCACTCTCTCATGATGTGACCATTCTGACCACACTTGAAGCAACCAGTGGAGCTATCACGAAACACTCCTAGGTGGTTCCTACCACACTTAGCACATACAGGAGTCCCATTACCTCTTTGTGCCACACTACCCTGAGACTATGCAGGTCTAGCTCTGAAATTCTGTGAATTCTGATTCTTGAACTCACCTTTGTTTTTGGTGCAAGTGCACTAGCAGGTGATGGAGCAGATCCATTTGGCTTGTGTTGAAAAAATGTCTGGTTTGCATTACTCTTTTGCTGCCCCGACTCATTTCTTTTTGTCTTTGCCTTCTTATTTCGAAACTCTTCTCTATCTGTCAGCTTATTTTCTTCAACCTGCTGTTCATGGATCATAAGTCTTGCGATGTTCATGTCTCCTAAAAGCATAGCTGCCTTACCCTCTTTTCTTGATAGACGAGACAACCCAGAAACACACAAACTCATCCTACTCCTCATATCAACAACCATCTCCAGAGCATAGCGGGAAAGTTTGGTGAACTTGAGGCTATACTCATGCACACTCATGGATTCCTTCTGAAGAGTGAGGAATTCTCTTACTTTTGCCTCTCTTCTCGACCAATCAAATTGAAACTCTCATGAAGATATTTGATGAACTAGAATATGCCACCTCTTCTAGGGTTGACCATATATGATCAGGACAACTTTTTTTTAACCGTATTTTGATTGATATGATAATATTTGATTGGATGAATCATGTCACTTGTGCTAGGAAGAAACAAATGTGATGAGGACCTTTTTTTTTATCGATTAGGCTGAAGTTGGGATGATGATATTTGATTGATTTGAACATGTTAGTTCTATTGAGTGGGAAGTATTGTGATTAGGGTGATTTGTTTTGACCAATCAAATTTTAGTTTATCTTTTTCAATAGTTCAAACACGTCAGTTGTACATGAGGCATGTTTTCATACGTGTTTGATTTGATTAGACACGTTGTATCACTTCCAACGCGTGGCATGGTCTTATTGACTGTTTCACTTGACCGACACGTATTTCGACACATCATACTAAATTGTGCCTATTGCGTTAATTTATTACATATTTGGTATAATCCAAATTAATTCTAAACCCTAAAAAGTAAAATAAATACAAGAACATGAAAAAAAAAGTATATATATAGAACATATATGCATATATTGGGAAAGAAATATAGGGTCCTATTGACGGTAGAATCAAGTTGAAATGGATTCAACATATTTACCTATCTTGGACTCCGACGAAATCGAAGTTGATCCCACCTTGCTGAATTCTATTGTCATCGCTATCACCGAAAATAAAAATGGTTGCGAGAGCGGAGATAATGATATCGAGCTGCAATAAATTCTCTTCTACTCAACTCAGTTTCATTCAGGTAAAAACTTTGAATCAAGCTCTAATCATGGTGTTGGTAAAAAAACGTGTAGAAATCAAGTATTCTGTTATTCCTAATTTACTTAACCTAAAGAAAAGTACTTCTAGAAAGGGGGAATCTTCATGTACTTTTTGTGAAATTTGTATAAATGTGCTTCCGCTGCCAATCACAATGATGTGGGGCACCAATTGAAATCATCGTTATTGTGAAGAATGCATACAAAATTATATAAACAAAAAAATTATCCAATGCACCGCAGCGTTAATGGACCTTATGTGCAAGGTATTTATGTTTGAATTAGTTATTGAGTATGATTTGGATGGGCTCTATTGGTGGAGGCCTATTGCCCAATGTAAGTCTAGACCAAAATGCACAAATCTTCTATTTTGCAGACAAGTTGTTCTATTTAATATAGAGTCCAGGTTTGTATGACCTACTATCAGGCCCATATTTCTTTTATTTTGAATCGCTTGTTCAAATTATATTTTACGACATCACTTATTAGATCAAAGTATTAAAGAATTCATCTCACACTTAATTTTTGAAGTAATAAATGATTTAATTTTCTTTGAAAAATCAGGAGAGAGGTTGTATGTGTTACACCTTAACTTAGGATAAGAAGTAACATATAAGCAAAACGCATGAGAGATGTTAAGTATATATAAGTAAGTAGACCTTGTACTTTAATGATGCCTTTAAAAGTTGTGCAGGTCTATGCCCAGATAGAACAATATCACTAGTGGGTTAGGAATTACAGATGGTATTAGAGTAACTTTTGTGTTAACTGTGTCGATGCAAGCTAAATGAACCTGAGTTTAGCCAAATTCCGATAAGGCGAGGCAACCATCTTTGCTAGGTCTTGACAAATCTCAAGTGGTGGGGAAATCACAATGGTGGTGCAAACCTCAGCGAGGACATTGAGTTCAAAAGAGAGGGTGTTTGTGACACATCTCCTTTAAACAAGAAGTCCACATCGACAAAAACACATGATAAGTAAGCAGATCTTACACTTTAGTGGCGTGTTTTAAAGTTGGGTATGTCTAGGACGAAAAGAAAAATACCACTAGTGGGATGAACCATTGTTTTGTTGGAAAAGGCAATGTAGAATTTTATATATATATATATATATATATATATATATATATATTATAAGAGGTGGTTTCTGTCACTTCCCAGCTTAGTATAAGAACTCCACATCGACAAAACATGTGAGACTTATTAGGTATAAAAGTTAGCGGACCTCATGACATTAATCTAGTGACGTATTTAAAAGCCTTGTGGGTCTAGACCCAAAGCAAATGATATCATAACTAGTTGTATGGTGGAAAAAAGGCGGTGCAAATAATAATTGAAGGGATAGAAGAATCATATTGTTGGATTTAATTGAATCAATTTTGGGCATGATTCAGTTGTTGGCTCTTCTGGTTTTCATTTCATTTTCTCCTCTGTTGGTGAAAAATTCACCTTGAAAGGAAAAAGTACATTATCACAAGTGAAGTTGGCAGGTGCTTGTTTGCTAATTAATTTGCTTTTCTATCCATATCTTGTGTTTTGATTTTATTTTCATCTATGATTAATAACTAAACAGTTGAACCTAATTGATAACAACCCAACCGATAACTAATCCATAATTACCCCTATATATGACTATGAGCTCTTTTTGTACACTTGAGTTGTTCTATTCTAACTTTTATCTCAGTTTGTATTTGTACTATATCAGTACATGAATCTTCTAGAATTCATTTATGGTATATCTGTGATTCATTAACTGTTGTTGCCAGCTCCTTTCTAAACAATTTTTGGTGTTTTCTTGACAAGAAGTAGAGTGTGTGAAATTCCCATTTGAAGCTTATGGTTGTTAGTACCGAAATAAGCAGGTGCATGTGGAAGCTAGTAAAGCAAACCTCTAAAGACCATGAGTAAGAAGATGAATGATAAATATACCAAAAGACACGAAGATTTAACGTGGTTCGGTCAATCTATCTACATACACAAAGGAGATGGGAAATCCACTAAATAAATATGAAAGTACAAAATAAAGAGAGAAATAACCTCAACCAATTCACTCGGAATACAAGGATGTTCACACAAGTGATAATGTATCACATGTGTCCCACAATTCTCCCCCCTAAGCAAAACTCTCAAAGCCCTTAGGACTACATTATGAATACTGATTAAATAAAGCCTTTATTTATAGAGTCCTAAACCAGCCACTCATAAACCTTATCCCAAAAGGAAAATCTATTTACTGTAATAAACTCAGGCCAAATAATACCCAAGAAATCTCCCTCTTGGCCTAAATTTGTGATGAAATAAAATTGTCCACCTTCTTCGCATAATCTTCAATAGCTTGAATCTCCTCTCCATAATCTCCTCCATCAAATCTATGTCTCGACACAACAAAAACCTCTCTGAAATAATTTCTCCAACAAAATCTTCATTACTGTCAAATATTTTGCGGCTAGAACTACACCCACCAAGATGAACACCCATCTCTAACCTGACTCCATCATTGAATCTGACTTTCATACCACTTGTTGTGACAAAAAGATTAAAAAGAAAATCTAAAAATAAAGAATAACAAGTTTAACGTGGAAAGATCCTTCAAACCGAAGGTAACCACCACGAGATCCACAAGATCCGAATTGCTTCACTATAAAAATAAGAGGGTTACAAATATTCTTCTATGGCTACACAATAACTGCCAAAAGAGAACAAACAATAGCTACACCAACAAAAGATAAATAGAAATAAACAGAATCTTTCTACCCTCTGAATCCGATCTCCACCATTCAAATCAATCACCAAAATGTGAGGAATACTCGGCCCAAATATCAGACCGATCCAACGGGTAGTTAATCGGAAAATGCAATCTGAAGGTTGCTGGCCGTAGAAAAAAACTGCAACAACAGAACCCTTTTTCTTCTCTCTTCTCTCTTGTTGAAATCTCTCTCAAAAACCTCTATTATGTCCTATTGTATTTCAAAGACAATACTAATGAGAAATTGAATAATTCCCTCAAGACCCTCCTCTATTTATAGATTTGTGCTTTTATTTACAAAGCCAAAACCAACTCCAAATAGAACTACTATTCCAATATTTTTCCTAATAGAATTGGAAACCAAATAAAGAGAATAATTCCAATCTTTTTTAAGTAGGATTAGGCCATAGGACTTTGGCTGGAACATGGTCCATAGCCCAACAAACTCCCCCTCCATTTAAGGGGCCAAATGGACTTCAAGTGGAGGAACTCTTGACAGGCTTCACGCCTGCCATACTTCTAAAAAACTCATGCTTGTCTACGATGGCTTCTTTCCACTTATCTCTATGAGTATATAACATGACTTCATCATAACCTTCAGGTTCTCCTATGTCAGTCAAAAAGATATACTCATTAGGAGAATAATGTGTTGAGCTTTGCTTCTCCCTAGTGGATCTTCTACAAGAGGTTTTTGAAGCATTCGAAATAGTCATCTGAACATTAGTTGGTTGATGATCAACCACAACATCATAAATAGGAACATATAGGTTCTACACCCTGATCATTATCTGCATCATTATCTTGGGTTTCTTCATGTGCAAAATATGTATCAATAATTGGAACTGGATCAACATCAACTAACCTCTCATCAATCTTAGAATCTGGTTTCTCAGCCTTGTCAATATCTTCAATAGTTTGATCTTCAAAAAACACAACATCATGACTTATAATGAGCTTCTTATCAATTGGATCATAAAAGAGATATCCAAACTCATCTTGATCATAACCAATGAAGATTTACTGGTTAGTTTTAACATCCAATTTTGACCTCTCATCTTTTGGAACATGCATACAAGTTTTACACTCAAACACATTCAACTGATTATAAGAAACATTCTTAGCAAACGAAACTTTGTTTGGAACATCACCATCCAAAGAAACAGCAGGAGAAAAATCGAAAACATAAGCAACAGTGTTAAGTGCTTCAGCCCAACATGAATTTGGAACTTTAGCCCCTGAAAGAACGCATGTAACTCTCTCAACTAAAGTTCTGTTCATCCTTTCTGCTAAGCCATTTAATTGAGGAGTATTTGGAAGAGTATTCTGATGACGAATTCCTTGTGATTTACAGTAGTTATCAAAGGGACCAATATACTCACCACCATTATTAGTGCGAATACATTTTAATTTCTTTCTCGTTTGTCTCTCAGATAAGGCTTGAAACTCTTTAAGTAAATCAAGTACTTGATCTTTGGATTTTAAAGGATATACCCAAATCTTGAGAGAATGATCATCAATGAAAGTTGCAAAATAAAGCGCACAACTTTTTGACTTCACTTTAAAAGAACCACACAAATTAGAGTGTACTAGCTCCAGTGGCTCAGTCTTTCTTGAGGAGGATGACTGTGAAAAGAAACTTTTTTTTGTTTCCAGCTGAGCAATGAACACATCTTTTCATCTTGGTTGTTTTACACCAGCAAACAGTTGTTTCTTTGACAAACAGGTGATCTCCCTCTCACTCATATGACTAAGCCTCTTGTGCCACAATTATGATAAAGTCTCATTTTCCACCAAATTTATAGAGTCACCAAGAATCGATCCTTGTGTTACGTATAAATTTGAATGCTTTCTTCCTCAAGCTACAATCAATGAGCCTTTGGTGAGCTTCCATTGGCCATTGAACAAGTCATTATGATAGCCATCATCATCTAGTTGTCCTACAGATATCAAATTCACGGGAATGTCTGGAGCATGCTTGACATTCTGAAGGACTAACGGTGAACTAATATTGGTTTTTAAACACACTGTGCCAACATCAAACACCTTAACCTCACCAGCATTACCCATCTTTAACACCTCAGAGTTAACAGAAGGATAAGATGAAAAGATTTATTTTCTTGGTGTGACATGTGATGTAGCTCCAGAATCTACTATCCAACTTGTATCTTGAGATACAAAATTGAAGACGTCTTTATCACAAGCAAAGATAAGGTCATCTCGGACAATAACAACAACATTGTTTCTGTTATTTTCGTCTTTCTTCCCTTTTTTATGATCTTTCTTCAACTGCTTGCAAAATCTTTTAATATGTCCTTTTTTTCCACAATGATGGCATATAATATTTTAATTCGTGAATCTTGACTTTCTTCTACTTTTACCTCTACTCCTTGGATCTCTTGTCTTATCTCTCCCTCGATCTTCTATATATATAATCTCTGAATGTGAGGATGTGCCTTGAGATTTTCTTATAACTTCTTTATTCAAAATATCACTTTTTGCATATTCCATAGTCACTTTACCATCAAGAGCATAATTTGTTAAAGAAACATGAAGAGTTTCCCAAGAATTTGGTAGAGTATTAAGAAGCCAAAAACCTTGAATTTCATCATCAAATTTAACACCCATTCCTGAGAGCTGATCAAGAACACCTTGAAAATCATTTATGTGATCAAGAATAGGACTGCCCTTCTTGTATTTAAAGGTCATCAATTACTCTAACAAGAACAACTTGTTATTGCTAGTTTTTGAAGTGTAAAGAGTCTCTAACTTTTCCCACAATGTTCTAGCATGTGTCACAATATGGTTACGATCATTATCTTCAATCCATTGCCTTATATATCCACATACTTGTTGGTGCTTCAAATCTCAATTTTCATCAGTCACAGTCTCAGGTTTATAAGCAGTAAAAATGGGAAGATGCGTCTGCTTCATGAACAATAGATATTTCATCTTGCTTTTCCATATGTTGTAGTTTCTTCTGTTTAGACATACCATCTTGCTCATAAACCACTTGTTAGAACTGAAATAAGTAGGTGTCATGCGGAAGCTAGCAAAGAGAACCTTGAAAGACCATGAATAAGAAGACAAATGAGAAATATACTAAAATACACGAAGATTTAATGTGGTTCTGTCACGACCCGAGCCTATACCCTAGACGTGGCCGACACTCGAGAACCATTGTTGGTCCCCAAGCGAACCCTCAGCCTGGCTGACTAGAAGTAAAACACTAACTCAAGCATACATAAGCATCAATTGAAGTAAACATTTAAAAAAAGTTTACTGAATCTCAAAACTCTCTGAATATACTGAGTATGAAACATAAGTTTTAAATAAAGTATCTGAAACTGAAAGACTCTCAACAATTGTCTATCTATGAAACCTCTACTATACAAAGATAAGTGTCGGAACAAGATCCACGACTCCTCAAAAGAGCTACTACTAACCACTCATAAAACTGGAGTACTCCAAAAGCAAAGAGGTCTCACTCATAAGAAGACGAGCAGATGAAGTGATCTCAACAGACTTTTGTTGAGGATCCTAAGAACCTGTATCTGCATCATTAAAAGATGTAGGTCGAATGACATAAGTAAATTGAATATACAGGTATGTAATATAGTTGAATAACAAACAACTGAATGTAAGGACTGCAATAGATAAAACATAAACTCAACTGAATGTAAAGGATTAAAGGAATTAAATCATTTAAAACTTTACAAAAATACATTCTCATTTTTCAAATCAACATAATAAGTGATATATAAAAATACATTTTAACTCTTTTGGGAGATTCTCTAACCGACAACCATCACTATGAGTTACGTGATGATACAGCATCTCGCCCACACCACCAGAACTGTCCTATACCTTGCTGGGATATAGAGCATCCTCAACTAAGTGGATCCACTAAGATATGCTTAAAAAATAATAAGGATTCATCTAAAAAGTATGAACTATTACCCATGTTGGCATACATGGTTTATAGGGGTTGTGAGTTGTTTGAACTCTCTCGCATATCAATGCTCAATCTTACTCCCAATAATATATACTCATGCTCATATGTATAAAAAAACATAACTCTTCCTCTGATTTGAGATAATTGCTCAAACTACCCTCTTAAAAGAGGTAACTACTCTTGGAATAACTTTTGAACTTATAACTCATTTAGAAATCTCAGTTTCTCTTTTATCAATGAAAAATTGATGCCGCTGGGAAATACATTGTAACATCCCGCCTTAGAAAAAACTAGAATTAGAAAGAACAATTTTTTGAAAGAGTAAATTTGGAAATTTTGCCAAGTTATGTTAAGAATGAGTTTCAGGTCAAATTCAAACAACCGTAACTTTCAGTACAAGATGAGTTAGGAAGACCATAAGATGTCAAATGAAAGGCCTTGGAATCCTCTTTCCAACGCCACTGAGTTTTCTAATTTTCACGCTTGTACGAGGGAGATATGTCTGTTTGAATTCGGGCTATCCAGTTAAGAAAAGTTACCTAAAAATATGAGGGATATTTTGGTCTTTTCCTTACCCTTTCAGATTTAACCAATTTTTGGTATTATTTTGGGGTCAAAACTGATTTGGTTCAGTTTTAAAAATCCTAATTTATGCTAGGGTTTTGAGAAAAGTTCAAGAAGAGGAAAAGAGGAGAAAAGTCAAAGCGTTCTTCAAGATTTCTTGCAAATTCCAAGGTTGTTTCGCCAAGGATTCGATCCTAAGAGGTATGTGAGTTCTCATAGTATTGGGTTCGTTCACCCACACACCAATCATGTTATTTTCAGCAGAATTTCATTCTTGAAGTTGAAGAATTTGAGTTCTTGATAAGCGTTCTTGAAGTTCATTCGTAAATCTTGATTTATGGGGTTGTTCACGAGTTCTTGAAATAAGTTTTAGTGTTTTGAGTATAATTTTGAGTGGATTATCATATACTAATGTTGGGTATTCGAATCTTAGTGAATGGGGAAGAAACCATTCGATTCTAGGCGAATTGGGGTTAGAAAACGAGTAAGAAAAATCATTAGGGAATCTGGCAATAAGGTGTGGCACGCCGCCCCACTATAGCGCCAGAGAAGAGTGTATGTAGGTTGGGGCCTGGCACCTTACGCCAACTAGTGCACCCAGCGCCAGCCAATGCACCCTGCGCCATCCATTACCTTGTAGTTCAAGGGTTGGCGTCCTACACCACTTAGTGCGCTAGGGTCGCTTGCCCCCATCTTTTCTTCGTCGTTTAGTCCGTCTGAGTTCTTTCAAAGGGTACCTTTACGCCCTTTTGATTCTAATCACTCTAAACTACTTCTAAACATCTAGAAATCATTCATAACGTGAATCATAACCTTGAATCCATAATTCAAATTCAAGGTAGAGTCAAGAGTCAAGTCTTGAGAGTTCATCAGAGTCATTTTAATAAGTCTTTTACAATCGTTTTAAACTTGTTTTAAGACTTGAGCACTTGAGATAGAGAAAGAGTAGAGTTGAATTCATTTTCTTTAAAATGATATATGGGAACTAAGTATTCTCAAGAGTAAATGTTTTCACATTTAAGATGAGAGGCAACACCAATTTCCAAAAGTGTTTTTGAGAAGTTTTGAGTACCATCTCTTTTATGATATAGATTTTTTAGTAATAATCTCAAACCACAGAAAGATTTAATGTTTTAAAACATATGAGCTAGTTATATTTTGGGAGTAGTATTGAGTACCAATATGGGACGAGTTCAGATAACCCTAAGTCCTCATATACCATGTAGCCAACGTGGGTAGAAAGGGTCATACTTTTTAGATGATTCCTTAATGCTTTTTAGCATAGACTAGTGGATCCACTTAGTAGTAGATTCTATACCCCGGCAATGTATAGGACAATTTTGGCAGCGTGGGATAGACGATGTATCATCACTTAGCTCATAGTGATGGTTGTCAGTTAGAAAATCTCCCACAGGGTTTATCTTGTATTTTCATATACAAATAGAGTTTCTTTGTATTCTTGCATCCAAACAGAGTTATATTGTATTTTCTAATACATTGAGTTGTTATTTACTGTTTTAAAAGCTTTTCATTATACTGCATTCTTTACTACTACTTTATATTGAAATGAGTTTAGTATCCCTGAGTTGAGTTGAGATGAGGTAAGTGTTTCTTTGAGCTCCAGTTCAAGATTAAGTCTGGTGTTTAGATTTCCCCTCATATGCTCATACATTCCATGTACTAACGCCATTTCACCTGCATCTTTTATGATGCAGATACAGGTGACTAGGATCAGAATCCATCGCTACGTTGATCCAGGTGAGTTCCAGAGTTGTTTGGTGAGCCTCCTTGCTTTCGGAGGATCCCATATTTTGTTTTCTTATTCCAGTTTTGTTATTAGGATGATCAGGGGTCTTGTCCCGACATCTCTCATAATATTAGATGCTTGATAGATAGATAGGCACTGTTCATGAGTCTTGTGCATTTCAGTTGTTTTGTTATAAGACTTGAGTTGCCTCTTTGGCCAGTTGAATGTTTCCGTTAAAAACATTCTCAGTTTATTAATTGAATTTATCTTTTGAGATTATTCTATGTTAAGTAAGTCTTCCGCTAGTAGTTAATCCAGGCCAAGGGTTCGCTTAGGGCCAACAATGGTTCTCAAGTGTCAATCGCGCCCAGGGTGTAGGATCAGAGCACAGAGTTCAAGAGTCATAGAGTGTCTATGAAGTCGTGTCTGTAGATTCCTAGTTATCGGTGTGAAGCACCTCACATCTATAATTAAGAGGCTGGGATATTTAGGAACTATCTCACTTCTTTCATACTCGTTTCGTGCGATAGAGTTCATCTCTATAAAAGTTTCTTTCTAATTCATGTTTGCACGTATCTTTCAGATCATGCCTTCATGAAGAGCTATATGAGGTCATCCCGCTAGGAGGAATGTTGAATCATAGAATCAAGGGGTACCCAATGCACCTAAAGTGCAACCCCAAGGATAGGTCACTAATGTTGAGTTCCGGGAAGCTATCCGGATGTTGAGTCAAGTCGTGACCAACTAAGTTGGGCAACAATGAGAGGTTCAACAAGATGTGGCTGATACGTCCAGAATCTGGGAATTTCTAAGGATGAATCCTCCAGACTTCACTGGTTCAAGGGTCACTGAGGATCCGGAAAACTTTGTGGAAGAGCTATAGAAGGTTTTTGAGATTATGCATGTTGTTGATTTTGACCGAGTGGAACTAGTTGCATACCAATTGAAGGGCGTCGCTAGGATCTGGTTTGACCAATGGAAGAAGAATAGAGAAGAGGGTGCACCAATTTTGAGTTGGGCTATGTTTGAGGAGGCCTTTTTTGGGCGTTTATTTCCCCGAGAACTTAGAGAAGCAAAGGTATGAAAATTCCTCACTCTTAAGTAGGAATCTATGAGTGTACATGAGTACAACCTTAAGTTCACCCAACTGTCCCGTTATGCTCCGGAGATGGTTGCTGACATGAGGAGCCGGATAAGTCTGTTTGTTATTGGGTTGTCTCGTCTATCAAGTATGGAAGGCAATGTAGCTATGCTGATAGGACATATGAACATAGCAAGGTTGATGATCCATGTGCAACAGGTTGAGAAAGATAAGTTGAGGGTTAGAGAAGAGTTTTGAAACAAGAAAGCTAAGACTACATGTAATGAGTCCGGACAACAAAAGAGTAATGCAAACCGGTCTTATTTCCAACAAAAGAAAATGGGAGTTACTCCATCATCTGTTAGTGCACTTGCACCAAGGAACAGAAGTGAGTTCAAGAATCAAAATTCACAGTATTTCAGAGCTAGACCAGCGCAGTCTCAAGGTAGTGTTGCACAAAGAGGAAATGGAATCTATGCATGTGCTAAGTGTGGTAGGAACCACTCAGGACTCTGTCGTGATGGCTCCATTAGTTGCTGTAAGTGTGGTCTGAATGGTCACTTCATGATAGAGTGCCCTAAGAATAGGCAAGGTAATAGTAATGGGGAAATAGAGCCCAATCTTCTTCAGAGGCTCCACCAGACAGAGTTGCACCTAGAGGATCTACTTCAGGGGGAAGCGGAGGAGAAACCCATTTGTATGCTATCACTAGTCACTAAGAGTAAGAGAATTTTCCAGATGTTGTCACTGGTACGATCAAAGTCTTTTCTTTTGATATTTACTCCATATGTTGTGATGAATTTTGATGTTCTTCCTGAGCAACTTCTTGAGCCCTTTAGTGTTTCCACACCTGTTGGTGAGTTTATCCTAGCGGAAAGAGTATATCATGATTGTACTATTTTCATCAATCATAAGAACACTATGGCTGACTTAGTTGAGTTAGACATGGTAGATTTTGATGTGATTCTAGGTATGGATTGGCTTCATGTCTGTTATGCCTCAGTTAATTGTAGGACTTTAGTAGTTAAGTTCATGTTTCCTAATGAGCCAGTTATAGAGTGGAAGAGTAGTTCAACAGTGCATAAGGGTCATTTTATTTCGTACCTTAAGGCCAGAAAGTTAGTTTCCAAGGGGTGTGTCTATAACTTAGTACGAGTTAACGACTCTAGTGTTGAGATATCATATATTCAGTTAGTTCCAGTCGTGAATGAGTTTCCAGAAGTCTTTCTAGATGATCTTCCCAAAGTCCTTCCTGAGAGAGAAATAGACTTCGGTATAGATATTCTTCCTGATACTCGTTCTATCTTTATTCCTCCATATAGTATGGCTCCAGCATAATTGAAAGAGTTAAAAGAGCAGTTCAAAGATCTTCTTGAAAAAGGTTTTATTCGACCAAGTGTCTTACCTTGAGGCGCTCCGATCTTATTCGTGAGGAAGAAAGATGGTTTGCTTAGGATGTGTATAGATTATCGTCAATTGAAAAAGGTTACTATCAAGAATAAGTATTCTTTTCCAAGAATTGGTGATCTTTTCGATCAACTTCAGGGTGCCACTTATTTTTCTAAGACAGATCAGGCTATCATCAGTTGAGAGTAAGAGAAAGTGATATCCCTAAGACAACATTCAGGACCTTCTATGGTCAATATGAGTTCCTAGGCATGTCTTTAGGTTTGACAAATTCTCCTGAAACATTCATGGAACTTACGAATAGAACATTCAAGCCTTATCTAGATATGTTTTTTATCATATTCATTGATGACATTCTAATCTATTAGACGAATAAGGAATATCATGCTAGTCATCTCAGAGTAATTCTCCAAACTCTAAAGAATAGAGAGTTGTATGCTAAATTCTCCAAGTGTGAGTTTTGGCTTGAGTCTGTGGCATTATGTCACGCCCCGAGACTACACCCTGGGTGGGACTGGCACTCGAGAACCATTGGTGGCCCTAAGCGAACCCTTGGCCTGACTTACTTACTTAGCAGAAAACTATATGCAATAAGAATGGAATTCAAATGCTAAACAACTTAACTGTCTCAAACTGAACTCATAATGTTTTGAAAATAAACATTTAACTTAGCCAAAATGGAAACTCAAATTTGAACATAAGGCAATAACAAAATGATGACGAATGAACTAACATCTGACTGACTATCTATGATGCCTCTAAAATAACTGGGATGGATGTCAATACATGCCCATGACATCCTAATGAACTATCTAATACTGAAAGTAAACAAAAGGGATCTTTCAGAATGTAAAGAGGCTCACCAACAGACTCTGAACTGCTCACTGGATCACGATGCGTTGAATGTCGATCCTAGTTACCTGTGTCTGCATCATAATACGATGCAGGACAACTGGCATCAGTACATTGAATGTACGAGTATGCTAGTTGGAATGCTAAAACAGGATAGGCTTGAAAGAGAATCTGAAAAAAACACTTACCTGGCTCTTCTCAACTCATGTATACTTAACTGAACTCATTTCAATATAATGCAGTTTAAAACAAGTGCAATATAAAAAAAAGTTGCTTAAAAACATGATGTCAACTCTGTGTATATACAAGGATACAACATAATTATGAAATGTATGTAAAAATACAATAAACTGATGTATATAAATACAATAACTTATGTTGGAGTTTCTCTAACCGACAATCATCACATAAGAGCTATAGTGATGATACAGAGATCAACCCCACGCTGCCAACGCATCCTATACCCGGCCAGAGGTATAGAACCTAAACTACTAAGTGGATCCACTAGTCTATGTGAAAAGGATTCAACTTAAAAGTATGACCCTTTTCTACCCATGATGGCTATATGGTTTCTGGAGACGTAAGTTATCTGAACTCAAGCTCGTCCCTATATCGGTGCTCAATACTACTCCCAAAATATGATACTAGCTCTTTATGTTTTAAAACATACTTCTTTCTGTGATTTGAGATTAGTGGTCAAGAACTTAGCTCAAAGACTATCTTGGAAATCAAAGTTTATCCTCTTGCTGTATTTAGAAACCGATTACTCTTTTCTGAAAACTTGCCTGAAGGCTCTTTGGAAATCTCAGTTTCCGTTCTTATTTAAATGTGAAAACATTTTAAATCTCTTTGGGAATACTTAGTCCCCATATACTTTTTAAAGAAATGGACTTCAATCTATCCTTTCTACTCTTTACTCAACTTGAACTTTAAGTCTTAAAACAAGGTTAAAAGAATTTACAAAAGACTTCTTGAAAAGACTCTGAGAACTTCCTAGACTTGGCTTTTGACTTTCCTTGAATTTGATCCTAACTTTCCTTGAATTGGATTATGGATTCAAGGTTAATGATCTCATGTTTATGGATGATTTCATGATATTTATATGTACCTTAGATTGTTGGAATCAACTAGAAAACATAGGTACATTGCTAAGGAAACAAGTACGAAAAGATGGGGGAAGAATGGGTAGAATTGGCGTCCCTGGTGCTCTGAGAGGCACGGGACGCCAACCCTCAACATTCAGAGAACAAGTTGGAGCGCTCTGGCTGGCCCGTCACCCCAGAGCCCCACATTCGGGGACATCTTTGGGGCGCGCTAGTTGGCGCAACGTCCCACTCCTTTCCCCAGGTGTTTGATGACTTTTCTTCTCCGTTTTTCAACTCTAAACTTCAATGGTTCTTTCCCCAAACACATAGGATCATTTATACCCTCAATATATGATATATTCAAACCGAAATTACACCAGGAAAGATGAATCAAATCGCAAGAAACTTCAACAAAACAACCCACAATGATTCAAATGAATTTCATCAAGAACTCAAAGGATTTACTTTCAAATCACACATATTTCGCTGAATTGAATCATGATTGGCGCGTGGGTGAACTAAACCAATGCTACGTGATCGCACATACCTTGTAGGGATCACCCCCGATGAATTCCACAAGCTATACTTGACGAAATCGACGAATCTTGAACGTTCTTCTCCTTTCTCCTCTTTTCTCTTCTTCTCCAAGCCCTAGCGTGAAAATTCACTTTTCTAAAACTGACTAAAATATGAATTTACCCCTATAAAACTCTTAAAAACGAATTAGAATAATTAGGTAAGGAAAAGACTAAATTACCCTTCCAAAAATCCGGATTAGACTTTCCTTAATCCAACAGCCCAACTTCCAAAGGGCATAACTTACTCATACAAACTCGGAATCGCGCAAACTCGGCCTCGTTGGAAAGATAATTCCAAGAGATTTCCAACCATATCTGGAAGTACACCTAACTCATCCTGAGTTAGGAGTTATGGCAGTTTGAAGTTAACCAAAACTCAACTTTTCCTAACTTAAACAAATTTCCAGATTTTAATTCTTTCCAAAAATGACTATATCCAATTATTGGCTTCTTCCTATTTATTTCAAATTGCGAGATGTTACAATATCTCCCCCTTGGGAACATTCATCCTCGAATGAGATTACTCTTACTAGGCTAAGGGTGTTAACATCAAGTTCAAACACCCAGCAAGCAAATGCAAACAAACAACATGCTCACTCATAATTTAAAGAGTACTAAGAAGAGAATTAGTACCTTGGTCTGCATTTTCTCCGGACTCAAAGAGATGTGGATATCTTTTCTTCATATCCTCTTTAGCTTCCCAAGTAGCTTCCTCAACAAATTGGTTCCTCCAAAGGACTTTGACTGATGCTACTTCCTTAGTCCTCAACTTGCAAACTTGGCGATCTAGAATTTGAACCGAAATCTCTTCATAAGATAGGTTATCCTTGATCCCAATATCTTCAGTTGGTATGATCAATGACGGATCTCCCATGCACTTCTTCAACATAGAGATGTGAAATACCGTATAAACTGCGGCTAACTCTTGTGGTAGCTCTAACTCATAAGCTACATTGTCGATCCTCTTGGATATCGATAAGGTCCAATATATCGAGGACTAAGTTTCCCCTTATTACCAAACCTCATAACACCCTTCATGGATGAAACTTTAAGATATACCCAATCATCTACTTCAAACTCTAACTCTTTTCTCCTAACATCAGTGTAGGATTTCTGACGACTCTGCGCCATTTTCAACCTCTCTTGGATCACTTTCACCTTCTCCATAGCTTGATGAACTAAGTCTGGTCCTATCAACCCTGATTCGCCAACTTCAAACCATCCAATAGGAGATCTGCATCTTCTCCCATAAAGAGCTTCATATGGAGCCATCTGGATGCTAGAGTGGTAACTATTATTGTAGGCAAATTCAATAAGGGGTAGGTGATCATCCCAATTACCTTTGAAATCAATCACACAGTCC
This sequence comes from Solanum piurae, assembly GCA_029582685.1. NCBI lineage: Eukaryota > Viridiplantae > Streptophyta > Magnoliopsida > Solanales > Solanaceae > Solanum > Solanum piurae. The sequence goes on along the minus strand of JAJOOO010004756.1, from coordinate 14,986 downwards.
CTCAACATATCCTCTAAGGTATGAATAGTGTGCTCTACTTGACCATCTGTCTGAGGATGAAAAGTAGTACTTAAGTTCACCTTTGAACCCAAGCCTTTCTGGAATGACTTCTAAAACTGTGCAGTAAATTGCACACCTCTATCTAAAATAATGGAGACCGAAATCCCATGAAGTCTTACCACTTCATGAATATATAGCTTAGCATAATCTTTTGTTGAATGGGTAGTCTTTACCGGCAAAAAGTGGGCTGATTTCGTCATTCGATCCACAATCACCCAAATAGAATCATGCTGCCTGTGAGAGCTTGGTAAACCTGTGGTGAAGTCCATATTGATCATCTCCCACTTCCATTCCGTAAGTTCTATATTCTAAGCCAAACCATCGGGCCTTTGGTTCTCTACTTTCACTTGTTGGCAATCTGGACACTTAGCGACAAATTATGTAATGCCTTTCTTCATGCTATTCCACCAATAAACCTCTCTCAAGTCACGATACAACTTTGTGGAACCCGGATGAATGGAATATCTGGAGCTATGAGCTTCCTCCATGATCCTCTCTTAGAGTCCATCCACCATAGGTACACACAACCTTCCTTGATATCTCAACACACCATCTTCTCCTTGTTCAAAAGCTAATACATTTTGCTTATGAACATTTGCCTTCAATTCAAGCAAAATTGGGTCTTTTGTCTTGCTTCTCTTTTACTTCTGACACTAATGAAGATTCAGCCCCATTCATTACCGTTATTCCTCCTTATGTGGAATCCATTAGTCAGACTCCTAAGCGTGCAAGTCTATGCACATATTTCACCAACTCTCTTTTTTCTTCCTCAACATGGGCGGTACTACCCATAGACAACCTGCTCAATGCATCAGTAACAACATTAGCCTTACCTAGGTGATAAAGAATACTCATGTCATAATCCTTGAGTAATTCTAACCACCTCCTTTGTCTAAGATTAAGCTCTTTCTGAGTGAACACATATTGAAGGCTCTTCTGATCAGTGGATACATCAACATGAACACCATACAAATAATGATGCCATATGTTCAAGGCAAATACTACAGCAACTAACTCTAAGTCATGGGTTGAGTAATTCTTTTCATGAACTTTCAACTATCTGGAGGCATAAGCTATAACTTTGCCATTCTGCATTAATACACAACCCAAACCAACTCTATATACATCACAATACACCATAAAACCTTGAGTACCTTCTGGTAAGATCAAAACTGGGGCAGTAGTCAACCTCTTCTTCAATTCCTGAAAGATTTTCTCACAAGCTTCAGACCATTGAAATTTCACTGTCTTCTGCGTCAACTTGGTCAAAAGGGATGAAATAGACGAAACCACTCTACAAACCTTCTATAATAGCCAGCTAAACCTAAGAGACTCCTAATATCAGTTGGAGATGTGGGTCTAGGCCAATTCTGCACTGCCTCAATTTTCTGAGTATCAACCTTAATTTTCTCTCCAGACACAATGTGGCCTAAGAATGCCACAGATTCAAGCCAAAACTCACACTTAGAGAACTTGGCATACAACTCTCTATCTTTCAAAGTCTAGAGAACTATTCTGAGATGACTAGCATGATCTTCTTTATTCCTTGAATAGATTAGTATTTCATCAATGTAGATGATAACAAACATATAAAATAAGGTTTGAAGACTCTATTCATAAGGTCCATGAACGTTGTTGGTGCATTAGTTAACCGAACGACACGACCAGAAGCCCATAATGACAATAACGGGTCCTGAATGTTGTCTTTGGAATATCACACTCCCTTACTTTCAACTGATGGTAGCCTGATCTGAGGTCAATTTTCGAGAAACATGAAGCACCCTGAAGCTGATCAAAAATATCATCAATTCTCGAAAGAGGATACTTATTCTTGATGGTAACCTTGTTCAATTGACGGTAATCTATACGCATGCTAAGGGAACCATCTTCCTTTCTCACAAATAGGACCGGAATACCCCAAGGTGAGACACTTGGTCGAATAAAACCTTTCTCTAAATGATCTTTCAACTGATCTTTTAACTCTTTCAACTCTGCTGGTGCCATTCTATATGGCGTCTGAATATCTATACCAAAGTTTTTATCTCTCTCAGGAGGGACTCCGGGTAGATCATCTAAAAAGACTTCTGGAAACTCTTTTACTACTGAAACTGACTGGCTAGGAGGTATCTCATCACTACAGTTATTAACTCGGACTAAGTGATAGATACAACCCTTAGAAACTAACTTCCTTGCCTTAAGGTATGAAATGGAACGACCCTTAGGCACTGCTGAACTGCTCTTCAACACTATAACTGGTTCACTGGAAACTGGAACTTGACTACTCGAGTTCTACAATCTATTGATTCATAACAGGCATGAAGCCAATCCATACCTAGAATGACATCAAATTCTACCATGTCTAACTCAACTAAATCAGCCATGGTACTCTTGTGATTGACGAAAACAAGTACAATCACGATAGACTCTCTCTACTAGAATAGAATTCTCAATAGGTGTAGAAACACTGAAGGGATCAAGATATTGATCTAGAAGAATATCAAAACTGAAGACTTGGATCATACCAGTGACAACATCAGGTGAATCCTCTTACTCTTGGCGACTAGTGATAGTATAAAGACAGTTTCCTTCTCCGTCTGCCCTTTGAAGTAGTTCATCTATATGCAGCTCTATCTGGTGGAGCAACTGAAGACGACTGGGCTCTATTGCCCTCATTACCATTACTATGTTTTCTCTTAGGACACTCTCTCATAAAATGACCATTCTGGCCACACTTGAAGCAACTAGTGGAGTTATCACAACACATCCCTGAGTGGCTCCTACCACACTTAGCACATTCAGGATTCTTAGTACCCCCTTGTGCCTTACTACCTTGCAAATGCACAGGTCTAGCTCTGAAGTTCTGAGAATCCTGACTATTGTAGTCACATTTGTTCCTTGGTGCAGGTGTACTAGCATATAATGGAGCAGGTCCTTTTTAATTATGTTGGAAAGAAGACCGATTCGTATTACTCTTTTGCTGCTCGGATTCATTCTCTGATGTCTTAGCCCTCTTATTCTTAAACTCTTCTCTATCCTTCAACTGGTCCTCCTCAACTTGTTGTACATGGATCATCAGCCTTGCTATGCCCATGTCACCTATTAGCATGGTTGCCTTACTTTCCTTACTTGACAGACAAGGAAACCCAACAACGAATAAACGCATCCTACTCCTCATGTTGTCAACCATCTCTTTGCTTCTCTTAGCTCACGGGGAAAGAAACACCCCATGAAAGCACTCTCAAAAATAGTCCAACTCACAAACGGTTATGCGTAAGCACGAGTTAGAAAGAAATTGTATAGAGATTAACTCTATCGCACGAGATGAATATGAAAGAAGTAAAGGAATTCCTAAATATTGTAGCCTCCTAATTATAGATGTGGCGCGCTTCACACCGATAACTAGGACTCTATAGACACGTCTTCATAGACTCCTTAGGACTCTTGAACTCTGTGCTCTGATACCAAGTTTGTCACGCCCCGAGCCTACACCCTGGGCGAGACTGGCACTCGAGAACCATTGTTGGCCCCAATAAAACCCTTGGTTTGGCTTACTTACTCAGCGGAAGACTATATGTAATAAGAAAGGAATTCAAATGCTAAACAACTTAACTGTCTCAAACTGAACTCATAATGTTTTGAAAATAAACATTTAACTTAGCCAAAAGGGTAACTCAAATCTAAACATAAGTCAATAACAAAATGATGACGAATGAACTAACATCTGACTGACTATCTATGAAGCCTCCTAAACAACTGGGATGGATGTCGTGACAGGCCCACGACATCCTAATAAACTATCTAATACTGAAAGTAAACTAAATGGATTCTCCGGAATGCAAAGAGGCTCACCAACAGACTCTGAACTACTCACTGGATCAAAGATGCGCTGGATGACGATCCTAGTTACCTGCGTCTGCATCATAATATGATGCAGGCCAACTGGCATAAGTACATTGAATGTACGAGTATGCGAGTTGGAATGCTAAAACCACATAGGCATGAAAGAGAATCTAAAATAAACACTTACGTGGCTCTTCTCAACTCATGAATACTTAACTGAACACATTTCAATACAAGGCAATTTAAAACAAATGCAATATAAAGAAAAGTTGTTTAAAAACATGATGTCAACTCTGTGTATATACAAGGATACAACATAATTATGAAATGTATGTAAAAATACAATAAACTGATGTATATAAAAATACAATAACTTCTGTGGGAGTTTCTCTAAACGACAACCATCACATAAGAGCTATAGTGATAATACAGCGATCTACCTCACGCTGCCATCGCATCCTATACCCGGCCAGAGGTATAGGACCTAAACTACTAAGTGGATCCACTAGTCTATGCAAAAAGGATTCATCTAAAAAGTATGACCCTTTTCTACCCATGATAGCTATATGGTTTATGGAGACGTGATTATCTGTACTCAAGCTCGTCCCCATATCGGTGCTCAATACTACTCCCAAAATATGATACTAGCTCTTTATGTTTAAAAACATACTTATTTCTATGATTTGATATTAGTGCTCAAAACTTAGCTCAAAGGCTATCTTGGAAATCAAAGTTTCCCCTCTTACTTCATTTAGAAAGCGATTACTCTTTTCTGAAAACTTGCCTGAAGGCTCTTTGGAAATCTCAGTTTCCGTTCTTATTTAAATGTGAAAACATTTTAAATCTCTTAGGGAATACTTAGTCCCTATATACTTTTTGAAGAAATGAACGTCAATCTATACTCTTTACTCTTTACTCAACTTGAATTTTAAGTCTTAAAACAAGGTTAAAAGCATTTACAAAAGACTTCTTGAAAAAACTCTGAGAACTTCCTAGACTTGGCTTTTGACTTTCCTTGACTTTGATCCTAACTTTCCTTGAATTGGATTATGGATTCAAGGTTCATGATCTCATGTTTATGGATGATTTCATGATGTTTATATGTACCTTAGAGTGTTGGAATCAACTAGAAAACATAGGTACATTGCTAAGGAAACAAGTACGAAAGATGGGGGAAGAATGGGAAGAACTGGCATCCCTGGCGCTCGGAGAGGCGCAAGACGCCATCCCTCAAAATTCAGAGAAAAAGTTGGGGCGCTCTGTCTGGCGCGTCACCCCAGAGCCCCACATTCAGGGACAGCTTTGGGGCGCGACGCCCCACTCCCTTCCCCAGGTGTTTGACGACTTTTCTTCTCTGTTTTTCAACTCTAAACCCTCTAAACTTCAATGGTTCTTTCCCCAAACACTTAGAATCATTTATACCATAAATACATGATAGATTCAAACGGAAATTACACCCGTAAACTTGAATCAAATCGCAAGAAACTTCAATAAAACAACCCACAAGAATTCAAACGAATTTCAACAAGAACTCAAAGGATTTACTTTCAAATCATACATATTTCGCTGAATTGAATCATGATTGGCGCTTGGGTGAACTAACCCAATGCTATGTGATCTCACATACCTTGTAGGGATCACCCCCGACGAATTCCACAAGCTATCCTTGACGAAATCGACGAATCTTGAACGTTCTTCTCCTTTATCCTCTTTTCTCCTCTTCTCCAAGCCCTAGCGTGAAAATTCACTTTTCTAAAACTGACTAAAATCTAATTTTTTACCCCAATTAAACTCCTAAAAACGAATTAGAATAATTAGGTAAGGAAAAGACTAAATTACCCTTCCAAAATCCGGATTAGACTTTCCATAATCCAACAGCCCAACTTCCAAAGGGGATAACTTACTCATACGAACTTGGAATCGCGCAAAATCGGCGGCGTTGGAAATATAATTCTAAGATATTTCCTACCATATCTGGAAGTTCACCTAACTCATCCTGAGCTAGGAGTTATGGCCGTTTGAAGTTGACCAAAACTCAACTTTTCCTACCTTAAACAAATTTCCAGATTTTAATTCTTTCAAAAAATGACTATTTCCAATTATTGGATTCATCCTATTTATTTCAAATTTCAAGATAGTACACATTTTTAGGTCACATTGTTCCCAATGATGGAATTCGAGTTGACACTCAAAAAATAGAGGCAGTGCAGAACTTTCCTAGGCCCAGATCTCCAACTAATATTAGGAGTTTCTTGGGGTTGGACGGATATTATATAAGGTTCGTCGAGGGTTTCTCATCTATTTCATCCCCTTTGACAAAGTTGACTCAGAAGACAGCGAAGTTTCAATGGTCTGAAGCTTGTGAGAAAAGCCTTTAGGAATTGGAAACTAGGTTGACCACTGCCCAGTATTGACCTTACCAGAAGGTACACAAGGCTTCGTTGTGTATTGTGATGCGTCCAGAGTTGGACTGGGTTGTTTGTTAATGCAGAATGGCAAGGTTATAGCTTATGCCTCCAAACAACTTAAGGTTCACGAGGGGAATTACCCAACTCATGATCTAGAGTTGGTTGTTGTAGTATTTGCTTTGAAAATATGGCGTCACTATCTTTATGGTGTTCATGTGGATGTGTTCAGTGATCATAAGAGTCTTCAGTACATATTCAGTCAGAAAGAGATTAATCTCAGACAGAGGAGGTGGTTAGAGTTACTCAAGGATTATTACATGAGTATTCTCTATCACTTAAGTAAGGCTAATGTAGTTGTTGATACTTTGAGCAGGTTGTCTATGGGTAGTACTTCCCTTATTGATGAAGACAAGAAACAGTTAGCAAAAGATGTGCACAAACTTGCACGCTTGGGAGTCCGCTTATTGGATTCCAATGAATGTGGGGTAGTGGTGATGAATGGGGTTGAATCATCATTAGTGTCTGAAGTAAAAGAGAAACAAGACCAAGACCCTATTTTGTTTGAATGGAAGGAAAATGTTCATAAGAAGAAAGTGATGGCTTTTGAACAAGGGGGAGATGGTGTATTGAGGTATCAAGGTAGATTGTGTGTACCAAAGGTGGATGAACTCTAAGAGAGGATCACGGAGGAAGCTAATAGCTTCAGATATTATATCCATTTTGGTTCCACAAGATGTATTGCGACTAGAGAGAAGTCTATTGGTGGAGTAGTATGAAGAAATGTATTGTTGAGTTCGTTGCTAAATGCCTGAATTGTCAACAAGTCAAAGTAGAGCACCAAAGGCCCGGTGGTATGGCTCAGAATATAGTTATTTCGGAATAGAAGTGGGAGATGATAAATATGGATTTCATTATTGTCTTGTTGTGGTCTCGCAGGCAACATAATTCTATTTGGGTGATTGTGGATCGAATGACAAAATCAGTCCACTTTTTGTCGGTAAAGACTACTTATTCAGCAGAGGATTATGCCAAGTTATATCTTCAAGAGGTAGTTAGATTTTATGGAGTTCCAGTGTCGATTATTTCAGATAGAGGTGCCATTTAAGGTGAATTATTGGAAAATTAGGCTAGCCAAGGGCTCACTTGGCGAATCGCCAAGTGCCCTTAGGCAAGCTCCAGCATGAGGTTCCTCAATTTTTAAGTTAGGGAGTTGTGTCTTTTCATAAATTTCTTAAGGCTATACTACATCATTTTACCCTTAACTTAGAAACATATATAGGCATTATATTCCCAAAATTACCTCAACTTAAATCACTCTCTCAAGAACCAAAAAAAATCCCAAAGTTTTTCTCTCAAATACTCTCTCTAGAAGGTTGGAGAAGAAGGAAGAAATTGAAGCTAGGGTCAATTCAAGTCTCCATTCCTCAAGAAATTGTGGGCTTTGCGATTAAGGTATGATGGCTTTTCATCCATGGAGCCCCCAAGATTCCCTAATTGAAAAGTAGAAATTCCTCAATTTGAGTTAGAGTTTTTTCTAATGTTGTGGGTCTTGATGAATGTTGATCCAATTGAGTGGATTATGATTGAATTGATAGGATTACATGTTTCTAGGATGAAAATACATGTACCCATGCCTAACCCTTGTCTAGAAAGGTGAAATTGATGTAATTGGGATTATGCCATGAAAGGAGAATTTTGGACTTAGGTGTATTCTTGTAAAATTGATAAGATACCCTAGGATTGCTTGAGATCGGAGCATATATGATGATTATGAGATGTAGTGCTTTGAGAGTAAAGCTTATGTTACGAATTGTTGATAATTGATGTTATCATGGTGGAAGGGAGAGTTCCCACATGAATTTCCTAAGCATGATTGTATGAATGTGAAAAGTTTTCTCACATAAATGATTCTACGTTGAAAGGATTGCTCACCTAAAATGAATCTAGACTAAAAGACTAAGTAATTTTTGAGGCAAGAGGCGACTACCCTTGACCTCCGTATGAAAAAGATATGAGGTGATTTCCCATACTCCTTAGAATTAAACAAGAGGCAACTCTCCACGTTCCTATTATGTAAACTTGAACTAGAGGTAATTATCCTCGTTCCCATTATGATGATCGGACATGGAGGCGAATACCCATGATCCTTATATAAAGATGTGGAGGCGAATACCAATGTCTTATGATGATGAACATGGAGGAGAATACCCGTGTCCCTAAAGTATGTAAGGCAAGAAAAAACTACCCATTAGCCTTTAGATCAAGGCAAGAGGTGAGTACCCATTAGCCTTTATTAGGAGGAAAGGAGGCGGACTCCCATGTCTTTAAAAGTAAGCATGAATAAAGTGAACTTTGTTATGAGAAATGAATAGATTGGATTGTTGCTTGAGTTGCCTTTATAATGTAAGTATGACTAAAGGCGGATGACCCAAGTCTTGACTAAGGATAAGTTGAGGTTACTTAAGGAAGTATTCCTCTTTTATTGTGATGATTTATGTGCATTGATTATGCTTATGACGTATATTGTCTAACCCTTATGTTTATGTTTATGTCTAAGCAAGCTATCATATTTAGTATATGTGTGTACTAACGCATACTCTTTCCTATATTTCTTATCCAAATGTAGGGTGGCGATATCGATTCTCATCCTCGTGGCTAGGACCTTAGTAGGAGAGAAGTTGAAGATTTGGGGAGTCCTCATAGAATTCGATGATTTGACCACCATTTCCTTTATGTCTTTCATTTTATGTTTTGAACACTATTGTATGGGATGTGTCCCAAGGATTCTATTGTTCTAGATAGTTTAAGACAAAAGTGTATTAGACTTCCGCTACATTTTATGAAGACTTTGATTGTGTTGAAAATGTTTTAAATTTCTGCTCATTTTCTATTACTTAGGTTATGATATGATAAGTGTCTTGTATGAGGCGTCTTGGGTCTTGTACGCCTTTTACGTTTAGGGGGTACCCCTGGGTCGTGAGAGTATCCTAGGAATTCTGCAAGTCGTGTCTACTAAAGTCTTTTTTATAAATGTGTTGTGCACCACATTTTATAAGAATGCAGCTACATGGCATGTTAGATTGGTTATCCTACTTTTGCTCACCTCGTACTATAAAGTTGTCTTAAGGATTGAATTTTTGAGCTTATAATTGATTTTTATATACAGAGAGAGATGGCTGACACTAGACGGACCGCAGCTAGCCAGGGGCTAGATATAGTTCTAGGTGAGGGTACCAGCAAGGTACCACCGGTAGATACAACCTATCGTGAGACCCTAGAGGAGACATCTTCTCAGCCCCCTATAGCTTTTCCACCAACTCAGAAGCCTATGAAAGCTACAGGACCACAACACCACCAGAAGTACTACCTCCAGCTCCTCATATTACATATGATCATGATTTCAAGAGTGCACTATGTATGTTAGCACAGTTAGTAGCTGCACAATGTCATCTAGTTGTGCCAGGAGTTATCACACCTTTCGAAGGGCGTAGAAGTTTGAGAGTTCATGATTTTCTAACCTTGAGTCCTAAAAATCTTATCGGGACAGATCTTAGGGAGGGCTCTCAACATTTTTTCGATCAGCTACATGTGATATTAAGGGTCATGCATGCCTCAACGACTGAGTCAGCTGAGTTAGCAGCATTTCGATTGTGTGATATTGCAGTATTGTGGTACGAGAGTTGGGAGATATCTAGAGGGGAAATGCAACTCCACCCTTTTGGGATGGCTTTACCGAAACTTTCATAGATCACTATTTTCCTCGAGAGATTCGAGATGCCTAGGTAGATTAATTCCTGAACCTCTAACCGGGCAACATGAGGGTCCGAGAGTATGGGGTGAGATTTGATTCGTTGGCTAGGTATGTGTAATGACCCGGTCGGTCATTTTTTGAATTTTTTATAAAATTACCAATTTATCCCTCCCGATATTAGTCCTGAGTCATTTCTGAGTGAATTCTTAAATTGGTTTCAAGTTTTGAGTTAAAAGTTATGAATTATGAGAATTTAAGAACTTTGAAAGCCTAAAGTTGTTAAAAAGTTTAGTGTATTTTGGAGTTTCGAGTGTTGAAATAGAATTTCATCGATTTCATAAGTTCTGAAATTATGATTTTGGTGTACGAGAGTTGTCGGTTTTAGATTTGGGATTTATTTTTGAGGATTTGAGGTCCTAAGTTGGAAACTTATTGAAATTTTAGTCTTTGGGTTAACTTTGGTCAACAGTTTGGATGTTCTGATTGGAATTCCGAGAGTTCCATCAGATTCAGGGGATGATTTTAGGCCTAGGTGATGTATTGGTTGAATTTTTAGAAGTCCCGAGCTTGATTTGGCCTTTTGAGGCGTTATGTTCCTTTCTTGTGGCTCACATGGGACTTGGGTCAAGGAGACCTCGAATTCGTATTTTGATGGTCCCATTGATTCTAGAACGTCGAGTTTAGTCAATTTGAATATATGGTTTGTGTGTATGAGGTTTCGAACGAATCACAAGGGTCCATTCGATGATTTGAAAGTCGGCTGATATTTTTTGGTGTCGATGTGCTTTACTTAAGCGAGGGATGGCTCGCTTTAGCGAGCTTCGCTTTAGTGAAGCCATTGTCGCATTCGTGAGAAGTCAGGGCCCTTGACCTTCATGTTCGTGATGGGGGCGTCATGATCGCAAAAAGATGACGTTTTCTGGGGTTCGCTTTTGCGACATTAGAGACCCTTTTGGCTTTCCATTTTGGGGTTTACCCCTTTCCCCATTTCATGTTTTGGAAAACCCTTGGAGGCGATTTTGAAGATATCCCTTGTGCTAAATCATTTGGGTAGGCCTTTGTGACCCTAAAACTTCATTTCCCTTTAATCATTTATGGATTTTAACATCAAAACTTGAGATTTTTATTGGCAAATGACAAGTTTTTCAAGAACTTGAGGTCTTTAGTAAAATGGTGATTATGATTTGATTTCAATTTCTTTTTCAAAATGGTTTTTACCAATGAGTTCTAAATGTCTTGGGTAACATTTTCAAGTAAAAAAATTCGGATTCAAACCTCATATTTGAGTTTGTGATTTAATTTAACCCATTTTTCAAAGTGAATGATTTGGATGTTGTTATTTCTAAGATTTTAATGTGATTACTTGATTGAATCGATGGTGTGGTTTTAGACATTGTTCATCAAGGGAAGGCTCAAGTTTTGGATTGCCTTTTGATTAAATTGAGACAAGTGATTTCTAAACCTTATAAAATTAGTAGAATCGTGTATTTCCCTCCATTGTGTGTGTTGAAGAGTAATGGGAATGAGGTGATGGGTTTAATTATTCCACTTGATTGATATTAATGAATAAAAAGGGATTAATGAAAGAGGCAACATGTTGATCATAATGTTTTGTGAATTGCCTTGTTGTGGATCCTAAATGTGTTGATTGATGAAATGCTTTGATGACACTATTATGGACTTGAATTGTTTTAGTTGTTGTCTCTTTCTTATGATGTGAAATTGCATATTTGCATTGATTTCTTTGCACTATGATGAGACATGTGATGACTGTGCCGAAGGCAAATGGTTCCGGCTAGTGATATGATATAAATCCAAAGAGAAATGGTTCCGGCTAGTGTTATGATATAAAATCGAAGGAAAATGGTTTCGGCTACTGATATTGTGCCGAAGAAAAATGGTTCCAGCTAGTGATATTGTACCAAAGGGAAATGGTTCCGGCAAGTGATATGATATAAAACTGAAGGGAAATGAGTCTGGCTAGTGATATGATATAAATTCGAAGGGAAATGATTTCGGCTAGTGATATTTTCTCGAAGGAAAATGGTTTCAGTAAGAGTTTGACTATTGTGATTTGATGTATTTTGACATTTGTGATTGATTTACTTGATACGTGTGAATGACCTTCTTGATATGTGTGGTTGATATACTTGAAACTTATTAGTTGTTGAGCTGTGTTGGTTAAGCCTTGTGAGTTTTTCATGGTAAAACTGTTAGGTTGGGATAATTTTTATGCAAGTTGTAGTTTGAGGAGGTTCGGTTAGGATGAAAGGAGTACTTGTATTCTAGACTAGTTTTACTTTTTTAGTAGGTTGCTTGTTGAGTACCGTGTTGCTTGGTACTCACCCTTTGCTTCTACACTTGTGTAGGTTTCGAGCGTAGTTCCATGTGATTGTCCTTCTCCTTCATCATTTTTCATGGCTTTCAAAGGATTTTGAGAGGTAGTTGTTTGTAATCGTGGGGGCCCTTCTCTTCCTTTATGTTTATTCTTTGTTTTGTTTGAGAATAAATACGTATGTGTACTTAATTTTCAATTCTGTTTTAATACCTAAGTGTATTATACATGTGACAACCAGGTTTTGGAGTTATATTAGAATGACTATATTTTCCGCTCTTACGTTATTCTTGTCTTACTTTCCGCATTTCTTTTGTATTTTGGATTTGAGGCTGACTTGCCTTGGTGGGATAGACGAGTGTCCTCACGCCCATTATTTTTAGGTCGTGAAAATGGTATTAGAGCCCCAAGTTCATAGATCTCATGTCTGTACAAGTCAAGTCTAAGTAGAGTCTCGAGGATCAGTACATTCACACAATTTGACAGATCCAAAGTCCACAAATTTGGTATTCCCGTGAAATTTGGTAACTGTACAAGATACATACAAGTTGACCGAATCAAAGTGTCCAATTTTGGCATCCGCGTGAAACCTGGAAACTCTTTGAGCTTTTGCTATATGATATGTACAAACGTTAAATAGCACCAAGTTGGGCTATGCTTTGAGGAAAATGTTCATAACTATTTCCAGTGAGATTCAACAATTTCAAAGAGGATAAGGATCTAATGTCTTTCGAAATTCCTCCCTCGATTAAATTGTAGTAACTGAGATCAAGTTGTACCAATGAGAGAAACCCTTCATTCACCTGAGGGAACACGAAGAACACTCCATCTTCTAGGCCTACTTCTGAATTTTGTTTTGCAGAAATCAAGAGTTAAAGCTTGTTCAAGCGGACGATGGAAGAGGGAGGTTGTGAAATGCGACACCACTAGGCCACAAAGAGCTCCAAATTTTCTGAATCCCCTATCTCTTCTGGCAAGCTTTCAACAGGGTCGTCTCGACTATAAGGCCACTAAATCAATCGCTTGGAGACCCAATATTTTTGGGCCTCCCATTTTCTCCCAAATATGTATGTATATGTATATATATATATATATTATTTAAAAAATATCATATATTATAAATTTGAAAAGAATTTTTTGGATAGAAAATATAATAATTTTTTTACCTCATTTAATATAGAGATCATTGTAATAATTGAGAAATAGAATAGTGTGTAGTTAATTATTGTACCATTTCTTATGTGCCTATCTATTTTGTTTCTTCATTTATATATTATCATAAACCAACATTATTATTCTTATATTTATTTATTTTTCCTCTTTCACTATTTATATTCTTTCGTTATTGAATATTCTAAAATCTCTCAAACGTTCAAACCTTCTACATTATGCAAAATATATTGTTGTGTGTTTATAAAAAGATCAAATTTGATATTTGGTATCTTCTTCAATTTTCAAACACTAAAACTAATCAACACTATTATAATGTCACTATATCAACTTATCAAATTCAGTGCAACACTATTTCAACATCATTATATAAAAATTTATCAATGTTTTGAGTCAAATTTTATTATTCTAAACTAGTTAAATTACCCGTGCTTCGCGCGGGAATTTAATATCATGAAATTTATAAAATAATAGTTAAAACCTATCGGTCATTAATAATGTAAGGAAAATGAAAATTATTACATCTTATTATTTATCCTTAATAACATAAGCATAAACTAATGACTGTAAAAATACATACCGAGATCTGTAACATAAGCAATGGTGTCAGTGAGCCACTCAACAGGAGCAAAGTACACAAATATTTAATTTTGAAGAAGAAGAGGAGGTTCAAAATTTTCGTTGTTTAAAATGAGAGGAAATCTCTCTATTTATAGACAACAAAGGGTAGTGTGAATAAATGTTTATTGTGCCTTATCGTAAAGGTTACAACTATTTGGAAAAATTGCAACCCTTTGGAAAGGTCACAACCTTTCATAAAAGTTACAATTTTTCATAAAAGTCACAACTCTTCATTAAAGTCGCAACTTTTCATAAAAGTCGCAACTCTTAATTAAAGTTGTATTTTTTCATAAAAGTCACAACTTTTCATGAAAGGAGAAGGGTAGTTTTGTAAATAAATAAATTAAAAGAAAATTTTAATTTTTGGTGGCGCCACGTAGGCGGGCCGAAGGTTCTCTTTTATATATATATATATATATATATATATATGATATGATTTATATTATACATTTTTCATTGAATATGTACATTTTTTGCATTCTTACTTTATAAAATACATGTATATTCTACCTCTCCAGACCATATTTGTAAGATTACACTAAGTATATGTTATAATATTCAATTTATATATGTCAACTAAAAAAAATAAGGCTTCTCTATGAAGTTTGGCTTTAGGCCCCCAAACTTGTCGAGACACCCTGGCTTTCAAGTTTATAGAAATTCGACAGACGTAGCTCCATCAAGCTTTTCAACAAGTCAATGTTGCTTGGAAGTGATACAAGGTTTTCCATAGAACTCAAATTTAGGTATTGAACAAATGATGGTAGTTCCCTTATCCCAGAGTTATGCATGATAGTCTTT
>JAJOOO010004755.1:0-36978 GCA_029582685.1 Solanum piurae | reverse complement strand
ATTAGGATTTCTAAGGTGTTACAAAAGCTCTAAAATATTGATCATCTGTCGTAGATCTCCATTACGAATTTTAATAGACTCAATTAGAATTGGAAAATTCTAATGGAAATTGAAACTAATTATTCAACACTCAGTGATCAAATATCATTTGAGACTAAAGGAATAGAGCTAATATTTGCCGGTAAAATACTAACCTTGTTGATTCACATATAACTGACATTTTATTTCTTTTGCTTCATACGAATGAATTTAGAGATTCATATGGATAACATATCGTAAAATTAAAGCAATATAAGATATGAATATTAAAAGATTAGAGCAATAGCAATAGAGAGGCGAAAGAAGAAAACATTCTTATTCTTCCGATAAGTACATTCAAGTGTCTACAACATAATCTCCAACAATTTTATTTAAAGTGTTACATAAAAACATATAATATACCCTTACATATCATTAATCCTTGAGAATTATGGGAAGATTAAGGGATGCGGAAGATAAATAAGAAGGCCGTGGAGATGTAGATATTACTTCAAATCAATAATCACGATGAATAGTAATAAAGATAATACATTTAATAGACATTCACGTAATATATTTCATAACAAGATTTAAATCATTAAAAGAATTAAAATAGGTTGCAAATAATTGAAACATTTTCATAATTTAAATTATTTGAATTTTTCAATTTTAAATTTTGTTTTCCATATTTACCTTTTTCCTTAAGGGCCTATTTGGAAGGACACCCTGGTAATTGAATTTGGTGTAATTGGGTGTAATTGGGTGTAATTACACTGTCTGTCCTGTTTGGTTGGACAGGTAATTACTTGGTCAGCATGTAATTGGTGTAATTGACAGGGGTAATTACACTCTACAATTCACAGGCATAGGTTGTGAATTGCTAGTAATTACATGGTGTAATTACCATCATATTACGTTTTAATTTCTTTTTTTTATTTCTATTTTTATTATTTATTTTTTATTTTTTTTACTTCTATTATTTTAAGTTCTTTTTTTTATTTTTATTATTCTAAAAAATTGTAAAAGTTTATTTTTTATTTTATATTATTATATTTCATTTTCTTCTTGTTCTCAACCTTACTTTACATGATTCTATGCAATCTTTTTGTATTATCTATTTTTTTATGCCATGCTTATTTTCTCATTAGCATAATTTTATTAGTATTCTAAATTTTAAATTAAAATAGAATTTATTGTTAAGTAAGGTTATAGACTTACGTTTTCTTTATTTAGAAAAAAAATAAAAATAAATCATATTTATGCATGCTATGTTGAAATTTGTTATAAGAGTATTATGTTAATTTTTTTGTTTTGAATTTATAACTTATGTTATATTTTCAGTTTCGTTTGTTTTAGTAATATTGAATTCACATTGTACGTCATTTTTTAATTAAACTTGATAGATTATATTTTTGTCAAACATTTAATAATTTATGACATTTTATTTATATATTATTCTTTTTATCAAACATGCATTTCACGATGTTCGTAGAAACTTCATACTTTTAGTTTTTACGATCAATTCAATTAAAATATATTAATTTGAAAAAATATAAATCAATTATTTTTTCATAATATTAGTTAAAGAAAATATGTTTATTAATTAATATATTTTCAAAAAAGAATATATATCTTAAATATTTAAGTTAATGTCATTTATAAAGTTTCTTATTTGTCTAGTATAAATTTTAAATAATTAATTTTTATTTTTTAAAATTGAATATAATTTTATGATTGCAATTGTGCATCCAAACAGAACATGTGTAATTACATTATGACATCCAAACAGGACATGTGTAATTACACTGTAATTACACTGTGGCAATCAAACAGGTCAGTGTAATTACTAAGCTGATAATTACTACCCTAGTAATTATACCAATTCCAAAAGGGCCTGTTTGGAAGGACACCCTGGTAATTGGATTTGGTGTAATTGGTATAATTACACTGTCTTGTCCTGTTTGGAAGGACAAATAATTACTTGGTCAACAGGTAATTGGTGTAATTGGCAGGGGTAATTACACTCTACAATTCACAGGCAGAGGCTGTGAATTGCTGGTAATTACATGGTGTAATTACCACCTGATTACTTTTTAATTTCTTTTTTTATTTCTATTTTAATTTTTTTGTTTTAATTTTTATTACTTCTATTATTTTAAGTTCTTTTTTTAAAATTTTATTATTCTAAAAATTTGTAAAAGTTTATTTTATATTTTATATTATTATATTTCATTTTCTTCTTATTCTCAACCTTACTTATGTGATTCTATGTAATTTTTTCGTATTATCTATTTCTTTATGCCATGCTTATTTTCTCATTAGCATAATTTTATTATATTCTAATTTTTAAATTAAAATAGAATTTATTGTTAAGTAAGGTTATAGACTTACGTTTTCTTTATTAAGAAAAACTAAAACTAAATCATATTTATTGCTATGTTGAAATTTGTTATAAGAGTATTATGTTAAAAATTTTGTTTTGAATTTATAACTTATGTTATATTTTCAGTTTCATTTGTTTTAGTAATATTGAATCTACATTGCACGTCATTTTTTTAATTAGATTTGATAAATTATATTTTTGTCAAATATTTAATAATTTATGACATTTTATTTATATATTATTATTTTTATCAAACATGCATTTCACGATGTTCGTAGAAACTTCATACTTTTAGTTGTTACAATCAATTCAATTGAAATATATTAATTTGAAAAAATATAAATCAATTATTTTTTCATAATATTAGTTACAGAAAATATGTTTATTAATTAATATATTTTCAAAAAAGAATATATATCTTAAATATTTAATTTAATGTCATTTATAAAGTTTCTTATTTGTCTAGTATAAATTTTAAATAATTAATTTTTATTTTTAAAATTTATTATAATTTTATGATTGCAATTGTGCATCCAAACAGAACATGTGTAATTACACTATGACATCCAAACATGACATGTGTAATTACACTGTGACAATTAAACAGGTCAGTGTAATTACTAAGCTCCTAGTAATTATACCAATTTCAATTACTAGGTGGATTTCCAAACATACCCTAAATAAAACTCTTAATTACTTCATATTTTCCTTACAACCCCTTTGTAAACGAATCCAAAAGGGTTCCGATGAACCAAAGTGTCTTTGACAAATCAAATACTTTCCCTTCACTAATTCCTTGTTCTTCTCTCACTGTTTTATAGCTTAGTGTTCCAGATTTGTTCATAATCCATACTGTTGTACTTGTTGGTCCTTAAATTATGAAGAGAAGTTACTCAGAATCTCCATCTTCGAGTTCTTATGGACCTCCACAATCCAAATTTAAGCATAACCCAGAAGGTATTTTATCATCTTCTTTGTTTTTATTACCTTTTCTTGGAATTATATGGATATAGCATGATGAAATTAGAGACTTTACTCGTATTTTAGCTAAACCCAGAAGGTAATTTTTATTTATTTTTTGTTTTTAAAAGACCCCACTTGGGATTTACCTATCTTGGTGTAGATGGATATATGCATATTCGTTTTGTTTGTAGAATTAGTACTTGTAAAGTTAGAAACTTTACTTTTGTATAAGCACAACCCAGAAGGGAATTTTGTAATATTTTCTTTTAAGACAAATTCACCTGATTATTGGCATTTCTTTGTATAGATAGATATGGATACAACATATTTGTTCATTGTTGTATTTTTTCTTTTTTCGATAACTGTGGTGTCGGGCTTAGCTTGCGCGTACTTTGGCTAATTCCACGCGAGACTAGCCACCGGCTACCAGCAACATGTAACATGTATCTGGTGACACCGTTGCTAGGACAGATGGAAAGAAATCACCTAGTGTTTTTTTTTATCTGGAATGAGATTGAGACCTTTCAGTTCACTTCATTGACCACTAGGCCACACCGATGGATGCCTGTGAAGTTGGAAACTACTGCTTTTTTTTTAAAGCATAACCTAGAAGAGAATTTTCTCATGTTTTTCTTTAATAGTAACTGCATTTGATTTTCATTATCTGTCGCTGTATAGACATAGACATAACATATTTGTTCATTGTTGCATTAGTTAGTAATAAGAAGGATACTGTTATTTTCGCTACTAAAGTGTTTTGCTACAATTATTGTAATGTCTGAATTTTATTTACGATGCAGGGTAGTTGTTTAACTGCTAGGGGCGATGTATTATGCCATAAATAATTGAACTTCTGATGCTAAACTTTAGGAAGTTGTAACCTTTTTGGATAAAGAAGCCAGAAGTTGGTTTTCTATTGCGGTTTGATTAAAAGTTTGAACTGGTGTCAGGCGACACTCATTTTCTGGAAGATGAGAGTACAAAAATCTTTGCCAGGAAGGTGGCTGATCATTACAGTGCGAGGACCAATCAAACTCTTGAAGAGCGCGAAGCAAGTCCTATCATCCATTTAAAGAAACTTAATAATTGGGTATGTCTTATTTATTCATAGGCGGGGTTATTCTGCATAGTTCATTGCTAATGAGGTTTTCTGGCTTGTTAGATCAAGAGTGTTTTGATTCAGCTTTATACGAAAAGAGGGGATGCAGTTCTTGATCTTGCTTGTGGGAAGGTACTTTTTCCTTATTGTACACCCCAATTATCTGGCAGCAACAAGCTGTTAGAATTTATAGGTGGTAATTAAACAAGTAGCCATGCATCTTATTCTCACTTTCTGTTTAAACCAGGGTGGTGATCTCATCAAATGGGATAAAGCAAAGATTGGATATTACGTCGGTATTGATATTGCCGATGGTTCAGTAAGTTCCTGCTGGATGAATACATTTTTTGCTCTTTTTGTGCTTGCCACTGCAAGTCAGAGCTCCCTTTCAGCAAGCTATTTTACATGCTTAACAATTTGTATGACTTTCTAGAAGATGCTTTATACCAGTACTTGGATATTTTGCAGTTAAACATTATTAAATATTATTAATTGAACATCTGAAGGTTTACTATGTTATTAGCTGTTAGAATGGTGCTTGCAGTGAAGTATAGTATAACAGGGATATTCTAGGGGCCCGTTTGGCCATGTGAGATGAAATCATGATATGAAATCATATGAAATGAAGTTGAAGTTTTGTTTGGACATGCAACTTGGTTTTGGTTATAAACATAAAAAACTTTCAAATTTACCCCATTTTTTTAATAGAATCTTACCAAATAAGTAAAAGTTTATAACAAAAGTATAATACACTATAACAAAGCTATTCTAAAAAAAAATACAACATTTTTTTATCAAACTTTTGTTCAATAAAAAGGTAAAATTGAACATGATTATAGTGTACTACTCTTTAATATAAGTCGTTTGTTGGTCAATATCATTAGTAACTACATCATCATGTTCATATTTCGTGAATATTTCATCACGCCTTCAATTTATCGCAAAAAATAATGTAGATATTAAATGATGGTTTTTTCTTTTACAAAATCTAAACTTGTGGGTCAATTTTTATATTTAAAAAATTATGAAATCATGATATGAAATTTTCAAATCAAGCTTTTTGGAAAATTTGGAATTTCAACTCATGATTTGAAATGATGAGATAAAATCGCATGTCCAAACGCTGATTACATCTCATGATTACAAATCACGAGATGAAATCGCATGTCCAAATGCCTACTAAGCCATGTGGTGGGACTTTGCATCCACCTGGTCACCAGGGTATCTTTAATTCTTAAGGTGGTTCAAGAGTGATAAATAGAGGAGAAGGACCTATCTTCATTCCAGTTAGTGGTTCCATTATGGTGTTGCCCACTAAATTGACATGTATTCAGTCAGATTTCACTCATTATATAGGTTATTGTTTCTGTTTATCATCGGTAGCACTCTGCATAGTAGATTTTTTTAAGATCCAACATTTCATGAACTTTTTATCATGCAGCCTAATTGCTTAAAGTATTAAAAAGTCTTTGCCTTCTTTTCTTAAAATTAGTTACACGCAGTTGATCTTCTATATAGGAATAACTCTCTGATTTGGTTAAACTTTTGAAATATTCTTCTCTGTTATGAGGTAAATGATGTTATTAATGACAGGGCAAACCCTGTGTACAAGTTGTATACCAATAGATAGAGAACCTACACCAAAATGTGGTTCTGTATGAAAGAATTCCAATCATCTTATTTATTCATCTATTCACAAAGAAACCCCATGGTCATTGGTACACCAAAAGAAACTAGAAACAAGATACTATTTGCAGTTTAATAAAATCAATATCAACACCGTCAAAAGCTATCATGTCTCTTTCCATAGAACTCGCATAATGGGCTGATGGAGCAACATCCCATGCTAGATCTTCTCTTCCTCCTTCTAAAGGCCCAACTGTGTGACACCTCCTCCACTGTGCTCAGCACCATTCATTCAATCCAATCCAATTTCAAAACATTCTTTGCATGAACAACGTTGAACTACTCAACGTTGATAAGAAGTGGCAAAAACATGAGGGATCTCTATCTGTGCTTTAAATTATCGTAGACAGAAATACTTTACCTCGGGGGGGTGGGGTGTATCTTAGACAGATTTTGCTTAGGGGGAGGGTGCCATGCATCTTTCTTTTTCTTTTTTTGTTGGACAGAGAAATCTGGCTGGGGCCAACCCTTAGGACTAACCACAAAGGTCGGCATTTGTGAGGGTGCCATGCATCTGATCAAAATGGTATCCTGTAATTTTTGCTAGCATAATCCCCAATACTAGCTGATTAAATTTAAATAACTAGTGGCTGACTAGAAGAATTGACCAGCATGATTGCCTATAGAGCATTGACCAGCAGGATTGAAATGGAAAATCAATTTCTTGTGTCCAGGTTCTATTTGAACCATGTGTGTGCATGCATCTCCATAGAATGGACTGTAGCATGAGGCACACTGCCTTGGATGAGTAATCCGTGGACTTATGAATTATTGCTTTGTGGTATTTCTTTATATGAATACAAGGGTTGATCTTCTGTCTCTGGCAGAACTATTCCAAAGATCTATTTTTTTATTGAGTAATAAACATGATTAAGGAAAACATTATTGAGTTTCCATTTAACTTGAGGGGAGTGTTGATCAAATTTTGGTTCTTTGTCTTTTAATTGGAGGTTAATCTGGATTATTAACTTAAAAAAAAAAGGCCACGAAAGCTTTCTTAAATTCTAACTTGTTGACATCAGTTCTAAATGATTCAGGCATAGGAGATGCTCGCATTTCTTAATTGAGTCCTCCATTTAGTAGATTTACATGCTAAGTTTCTTCCTTTATTTACGGGAATGAATATCCATCTCATTGAATGTTATATTGCTCTATATTTCTTTTGACCAAGTAAAGTAATTATATTCCTCTATATATTTATGTTAAATTCTAGTTTTTGAGGTCTATTTTTATTTTCTATTGTATTTGAGTGCTGGCCTGACTTTTGATATTATTCTTGAATTATGTAAAGATAGAAGACTGCCGTACCCGTTACAATGGTGAGGCAGATCACCATCAGCGTCGCAAAAAGTTCTCATTTCCTGCCAGACTCCTGTGTGGAGATTGTTATGAGGTAAATCAGCTGACTACATGATCAATCAAGTTTTCTCATTCTTTCAGATGGAACTGAAAATTCTTATCTTTTTGTTGCTTTTTTTCGCGTTGTTTAGATTATTATGAAATATATGATGAATCATTTCCTAAACATGTGATGACCTTAGGTATCATGTCCTTAGCTGGATGTATAGTGATGATTAATATATGCTTAAAACCACTGATATTCCAAACAGCTGCGTGCTTTTATTGAAATATCAAGGCGGATGACTCTACTGATATCTTGTGTGGGAAATTTCAGGTTCGTTTGGATAGGGTTTTAGCAGATGATGCACCTTTTGATGTTTGTAGCTGTCAGGTATGTCAGTCTCCTACATTTCCTATACTGTACCTAGCATTGTTCTTTAGGGAGTTGGTTGAAAAACATAGTCCAAGATGAACCATTTATCATTCTCCTTCAAAAATATTTCGTGCCAATCAGAAAAGTAATTCAATTAAGCCATAAAATAACTACTCCATGTTATCAAAAGGAGTAGTTATTTTATGGCTTAATTGAACTATTTTTCTGCCATTTCTTAGCCTATAGAGGTACATGCTTCTATGAATTGAATTACTTTTATAAAACTGCATGTTTCTATGAGCATCGTGAGATGTTTTGGGTATGTTGGTGCCCTCGTAAAATATCTCTTCTCAAGCTTTCATGTTTTTGGTTCCTGGCTAAGTTAAATGTTTCATTTGTCCTATTTTGGTTTTTGTCCAGCTTTACTTTCTATTTTGCCAATGAAACTTGTAAATTCATTAGTGTGTTCAGAAGCTTTTCCAAATAGCTCACTGAAAGTCCAATCCACATCTTTCTTAAATTTTAAAGAAACTTTAATGAAGTAGAGGCTGAGGAAAGATGGTTGTACAGTGTCCTCCTAATTGGATCGCTCTGCCTAGTATCTTGATATGCAACAGCCCTTTATCCAGAAATTATGCTTGTCTTGGGTGTCCTCTTACAGATTCTAAGCTAAGAGAACTTGAAATTTGCAGTTTGCTATGCATTATTCGTGGTCTACTGAGGCACGTGCACGGCGTGCGCTGTCCAATATCTCAGCTTTACTCCGACCTGGAGGAATATTTATTGGAACAATGCCAGATGCCAATGTCATCGTCAAGAAGTATAGAGAAGGTTTAACTTTTGCTCAATTCTGCCCTGCTTGTCCCTGTTGAATCTATAAATGTGACGACTCTGATGTCTTTGTGATGTATCCTTACTCTCATCACTAGCTTTTCAGTTAAAAGGTCAAGTAGCTGAAGTGCAACTAGAAAATTGTTCTTCATTTATTTATTTTTTCTCCTTTTCTATTTGGGGTGGGGGTGGGGGGTGCTCTAATGCTTAGATTGTTGCCTGATTCATCAATCATTTAACTATGCATCAAATTAAAATTAGTTGTGGCGGCTATGTGAATCCTTTATGTCCTCTGCCTGGATCTATTTCCTTCCAGTATTGACAAATAATTGCTTGTAAGGCACATAAAAATTCCTTCAGAACAAGAAATTATCTAAGCCTAACTCTTTTTCCTACCCTTACATATGATTATCCAACTAGACAAAAGGACTTCTACCAAAGATGAGATCTTATGCAAGTTACTCCTGCAACAAAACTTCAAACCCAACCTGTTGGTACATATAGTTCCTTTGCTTCTATTGTATTCTTTACTTTGTTAAGCATGCACCTATTTTGAGATTTTAAGTCATTTGAGACAATTTTCCTTCATGTGGTTTTAGGTCTACATCGTTCCTTTTTTTAATCATCATAAAAGTAGCCCACCTACAAGCATGGTGCATTTAGAGGTCTATGTAAGATATAGCCAAACCATCTTAGTTTACCTTTTCTCATTTTATCTTCTATGTGTTTTATTTAAAGCCTCTGTGATTATTTCTAATATTGTCTAATTCTTTATGATCGTGTGGCCATCACTCAAGACTAGTGGAGTGATGGTGGCATTACAAATTTTTGAAATGTGTTATGTAGTCTCTTTTTATACAAGTCCAGATTAAAGATCTGTTGATATATGGTTCCTATATGTCTTTGGAAGTGCAGCTGAGGGGCTAGCCTTTGGTAATAGTGTCTATTGGATACGTTTTGATGAAGAATTTTCAGAGAAGGTAACTTGTGTTATCATTTTCTAGCAATTTTCTAATTTCTGTTTTTTTTTCCTATTATAAGTATTTCGTATATTAAGATCTTCTATTGTTTTGCAGAAATTTAAATCTTCAAATCCTTTTGGCATCAAATACAAGTTCCATCTGGAGGTGTGTAGACCTTTATGCCTTCCTATATATTTTAGCTGTGTCCTTTGATATTTTTGCTATTGATTAAAGTGTGTACGCGCTCCTTTGTCGATTTTAGTTGCAAAATACAAATCTCAGCTTCCATTTGAATAATTTATTTGTTTTATAGCTAGTCTATACATGTATGGTTTTCAGTTTTTGCTTTACGTGTCTAGAATTATGCACATTGAAGAATTTTTATTTGTCTTTTAGCCTCCATGATTTGCAAGTTCTAGCAGACTAAATAACTGTTCTTACTCTATTATTTATGGATTCTGCATGTGCTATGAATGAAACCGAACACTATTTTGGGGCTCAAAACTCATTTATTAATTTTTTATCAGACAATAGTTTATGTACATATAACAACAGGTTGAGAATTCCCATTTTAACACGACTTACAAAAGACTTTGTATTATATGCTTGGAATGTTATCATCCTCCTATTAAATCCTGAAAACCAGCATAGGGTTATCCTCTTATTAAATCCTGAAGACCAACATAGGGTAATCCCCCTATTAAATCCTGAAAACCAATCTACGGTTCTGATATTGAAAATCCTTTGATTGCATCTATGTGTGAATATACATGATTTATCTGCTTTTCAACAAATAAACTGTCAATAATTAAATTGTAGGATGCTGTTGACTGTCCTGAGTGGATTGTTCCTTTCCCCATCTTCAAGGCAATGGCTGAAGAGGTATTAGCATGTGTGCCTCCCACTTTTAGTTGTTGACATGTAATTCACCACAGGTTATTTGTTTTTTGACTTTATATATCCCTTTTATATGAATACGAGAAATTGTAGGTGTAAGTGTGCCCTTTTTTGATGTTATATTATTTTTTATTTTAAATCAAGGCCATGGTAGGTTTTCTTTTATATAGAGAAGGCAATTTTCTTGATTGAGAACAGTGTTATCAAAAGCAAAAAGAGTTGTAATGTCTGTTGGGGCTTTAATCGCAAAGCGCAAATAAAGTGTAGGCTTTGATGAAAAGAGGCGCAAAGGGAGAAAAAGTACAAATATATATATATATGATTAGTCCAAGACTAATAATTTGTAAGCATGAATGACAAATATATGAACAAAGAAATTGAAAAATAATTACGATAAAAAGTGAAATATCAATTGTGTAGTGTCGTCTCCTCAGAAGAGGTTCATTGGCAAGGAAAAGTATGTCTTAGAACCTTGATGACGATACTGAAGCGCACATTAAGCGTGCCTTTGATAACACTGATTGAGAGTGCTCCCTAATGTTATTTATGAGACAAAATAAATAGTTAGTCAGATACAATTTGTGTATGCTATACGAGGCATAATTACTGATATTTCAAGGATTGCACTGCAGAAGGCATAATAATTAGCATTCAAGTATATAATGCAGTTGTTTCTTGCCTTCTCATTCATTCTGACAGCATTATTTAATTTTTTATTGCAGTATGACTTCGAGCTAGTTTTTGTGAAGAACAACCATGAGTTTGTGGATGAATACATGAAGAAACCAGAGTTCATTGAGCTAATGAGGAGGCTCGGTGCATTAGGTGATGGGAACCAAGACCAAAGTAAGTTTTGGTTATCTTAGATGCTGAATATTAGTGCTGTGCTCTTTCATCCAAATATTTTCGATATTTGATGCTTGTTACATATGCATACCCAAAACTTGTGTTATGACATATTTCGCTAATTACAGGTACTCTATCACCAGACGAGTGGGAGGTAGCCTACCTTTATTTGGCATTTGTTCTAAGGAAGGTATGAACGTACCTAATTCATGTTTTAATATTGCCGTTGTTTGTTAAACAGTAATCCACGACCCAAACTTTGGGGGTTGGGGGGGCATGGCTAGCATCCGACAACATATTCTTTGTTGATTGAATGCTTATCCCTTAACCTTGTCACAGTCTAGGTACTATATAAGACACCAATATAAGTCAACACAACAACCACAATAAAAGTAATTACTTATGCAAAGTAGGCCTTGCATGGACAATGGCATTGATTCTTGTGATTGTGATCTTGGTAAAATCTTGTTTATTTTGCAGCGAGGGCAACCAGATCAAACACGAAGAAATCCTAGACGAGACAAAGGCAAGATGCAATTGACAAAAGACGATATTGAGAATGTTAACGGTGCTGTGTAGTGCTTTGCTCCAACCTTTGAAACTGAAAAGACTGTTATGGAACATGAGGAAGTATCTGAAATGAAGAGGAACAATAAACACAGTGCCCACTTCAAGTCGATAAATCCAGCTGCTAATCAATTTTGCAGAATAAAGACTATAGTTTTCGCCTTATCATTTGTTACATCATCAACTTGGTATTATACTCTAGCATAAAAAAGCAGAAGTGGCTGGTTCTAATGATACTAGCCACCAGTGCAATGTTTGTTTGTCCACTTGCAACTTACCATGTAACTCTCTGTAACATTACATATTTAAAGTGAGAAAATAGCCAAAAAAATCAATCTGGAATATTAAGATAAAAATGTTTTAGAGATCTAAGACAATTGAACACTGACGTCAAGATCAAATATATGTTGTTTGTTTACTTATGTTGTTAACGCACAGTTGAGAGTACCTTATCTGGTATTCTTTTTTTCTTTTATTTTTATCCTCCCTGGGAGCTCCCACCCTTTTTGCTCTCTTGGTTACTCTAACTCGCAACCTTCGGGTTGGAAGTGAGGGGTGTTTACCATCCGAGCAACTCCCTCTCGTAAACTTATCTGGTATTCCATTTCAAAGTTCTTGCATCAACAACTCCAATGGAACCAACTTATCGATTGATTTTTTGAGACTCATTAAGTTACTTTGAACAATACAAGATTTATATATAAAGAATAAATAGGATTGGGTAGTAAGGTAGTAGACAACTCTCTTAGTTCAAAGAATATTCAAGCTATACATGTTCAACATCTAAAATTCAAAAATCTTGATGTACATGTCATCAAAACATGGATACAAGTTCATACTTAGATAAGGATAATTCTAGTAACAAAAGATAAAAAATGAAGAAAACTAAATAAAGTTTATTATCATACATATCTTTCTCATTGTCATGTAGGAGATGAAAAGTCTCTTGCAATTAGGGTAACGACTTTGTGCATGGTCAACTCCCATAGTGTGATGAGCGGTGTGCACAAGGTCTAGGAACAAACTCACCATTGTACAGATGGATGATGATTACCAAGTGATTCCAGCTTCAAGCTTCCCACAAAAGAATTCAACATTCCTCACATCCCATCATCAGTTTCTATATTCTGAATATGAGTTATCTCATTCCAATCAAGTTCAAGACAAGGACACATCTTGATCTTCAAAGACTCTAGTGATGACACTCTTTGTAGGAGACAATATGGAAGGCTGTTAAGCTTTTCACAACAATTTAATTCTAACTCCTTAAGACTAGGCATTACTGAAAAACCAACTTCTGGTTTTATGTCTGTCCATTCTTCCCACTCTGAACAATATGAAAATTTTAATTTCTTCAACTTTGGAAATGTGTTAATGGTTCCTGGCAAACCCAAAAATTCATTTCCTACATGTTTCAATTCATCCATAAGCCTTATCCAAAGAATTTCAAGAAATGGCAACTTACCTAAAGGTGGCAAAAAGGTGCAATTAAAGCACTCACTTAGTGTAAGAACTCTAAGATTATTAAGGGACAGTGTAATCCATGTTGGGAATTGAGTGCCTCTGTATCCGTTGATCGTCAAGAATCTAAGGTTTGGAGGTGGTATTAGAGCTTCCATCACATCCATACTTGCCTCACTTTCCCAGTAGAAATTCAAACGTAGTTCCTTGATGTATGGCTTCATTCTTAATGCTGCATTTTGTGCTTCAACTACGTCTTCTGCAGCGTTCAAACTGTCGATCACATGGATAGATACATACCCTTGAAGCTGGTTCAATTTTCCGATATATCCTAGCTTGCTTGATCCTTTCCCAACTACAAAGTCACTCAAAGTCCTGAGTTGAGTTAGATTTCCGATATCTTGAGGAAAAGATTCCAACTTGGGTGTGTCAGTTGTAATGAGGTGTCTCAAGTTGATCAGTTTTCCTATATGTTGAGGAAGTCTTGAAAGACGCTTACATCCTTGAAGATCTAACGTTTGCAGATTACACAACCGGCAAATGGCTTCAGGCAAGTTCTGTACTCGGCTGCTGCTTAAATCAATGTACCTCAGATGGAACAGATTGCCGATTTCTTGAGGGAGTTCTTGTATTCCACAGCCATGTAAATTTAGAACTCTTAGACATTTAAGACCTTTGGCCAGATCGTGAGTAAGCTCTTTCGCGAGTAAGTGTTCAGCAAAAAGACTGCGGATCTTTCCAACATCACAGACAGAAACAGGAGTTACTGTACTGTCAGTTCTCTCCCAGCATAAATGATGAACACTAAGAACTTTTTCTATGCTTTCGGTCCCTGTGATGCTATAGCAGTCACTTCTTGAAAGAAACTGAGCAAAATCATGCACTACATCATGCATTTTGCAAGATATTATCACACTTGTGTTTTTATCATCTGTCTCCAACTCGTGAAAGAAAGAGCGCATAGCTAAGTTCATGAAGTACTCGCGTCCTCTAACTTCCTGCTGGTTATTTTCAACTGTGCTGAGATAACCTTGTGCCATCCAAATTCTGACCAACTTGTCTACATTTATGACAGTATCTTTAGGAAAAATGGCACAATATGAGAAACAACGCTTCAAGATTGGGGGCAAGTCGTCGTAGCTCAAGTACAAATGAGGAAAAAGGTCTACAGTCACTTCTTCCTGTTCCCATATTTGATTGTCCAAAACAGTTTGCCACTCTTGTTCTGTAACCTTAAAACGTAGGAGACTTCCCATAGTCTTTGCAGCAAGTGGCAAACCTTTGCATTTTCGAACAATTCTCCTTCCAATATCTTCTAAATTCTCACGATCCTCATTACTCCTTCCTGAAAATGCTATCCGACTAAACAATGCCCAGCAATCTGAATCTGATATCTGTCCCAACCTATGCATGTAAGAACTGCCCATCATCCCCACAACCCTCTCACTCCGGGATGTAACCAAGATTCTACTTCCAGGAGCTCCATTCTTGAGGGAGTTCTTCAACGGTTCCCATTTAGAATAATCTTCAGACCAGACATCATCTAGCACAAGAAAGAACCTTTTCTGAGAGACACATTCTTGAATTCTTTCTAACAACATATGAAACTCAGACAGATTCGGAGAGCTTTTAGTTAGCCCTTCAAGAATAGCTTTCGCAACTTTGACTTCATCAAAAGGATCAGATACACAAATCCAAATTCTTTTATCAAAATGACCCTTCAATTCCTCATCACCATAAGCTAGTTGGGCAAGTGTTGTTTTTCCAATCCCACCTGTACCCACAACAGAAACAACAAGAGGGACACTTTCTTGATCACTACTCTCAAGCAACTTCCTCATTACAACATCTTTATCAGAATCCCTACCATGTACTTCTGATTCATCAACAATACCCGTAGTCATAACTCTCCTAAACACATCTTGATCAGAACCACCACCACCACCACCACCAGTTGTATTAACTACAAAATTGAACTGATCTTTTTCTCTCACAATCTCTTCTAACTTCACATCCAATTCCTTTATTTTACGAACAATATCGCGATTAACCTCAAGTTTCTTGAAAGTAAAACAACAAGACAGTGAAAAGAAACTTACTTTCTTCTTAGGAATCGAAACAGCAGCACCAGAACCAGCACCAGCAACAACAACAGAGTCATGTCTTTCAATTTCTTTCTGGAGTATTCTTGTGCGCCATTCATCTAACACATTGTCTGCATCATAAGAAAAAAATTCAAGAACTTCTAACCAATGTTTAACATTTATATCTTTGACCCTTTTTCTCTCTGCATCATCTAATGCTTCTCTTATCATTTTCAACTTCAAAGATAGACTTTGGATCTCTTTCTTGATCCCAATAGCCATTTTCAGCTCCTCTACTTGTTCTTTAACTTGTTCCACAATGAAAGTGCCCAATTGTTCAAGCACAATGGAGACAAGTACTTCGGCCATGACTGTTTCTTGATTGGTTTGGTTTGTTTATCAAACAAAAACAGAAATTGAATAAGATTTTGTGGAAATAACCAAGTCTGTGAATATGTATAAAATAATTAAAGCATAAATGATCTTATCTTTCAAGTCAATGAATAGAATTGATCTAGTCTATTATAGTATACAACTATTCATCGGGTTGTGGAGTGGTAATTACTCTTTCGTCCAGAAGTTTCAAACGTTTTTGTTAGGGATCTTCAATATGAAATTTTCGTACGCGAATCTGAATTTAGTCTAACTCATATTGAACAAAAACGTTACTAGTTAATAATTTGGTATTTAAAATGTTATTACTATCAATAATTTAGTTTTAACATGCCATTATTGTTACTTAATAGATCCAAATCCCTTTTTTGCAAATGAGTATATTATTTGTCAGAAAAAAAATATTTTTGACCCATTAAGTAACAATATAAATATATTTGAACTAAACTATTTATGAATGGGCATTTTTAGATCAAAGTATTAACGGAAGACATTTTAATTCAATTAAGACATTTTTTTTATTCTTTTCTATGTAAAGTAGGTGATTTTTCTTATATACTGACTTTTTTTTTTTCCTAAGAGTACTTTCTTAACTACTTCCGACAGATTTCTCTGTTACTACTCCCTATAAGATATGATTTATGAAATTAACTTTATTATACTTTTTATTAATTACTTTTACTCCGTTTATAGCAAAGTGTGAAGATTGAAGAAGTAATAAATTTTATATTTTGAAAATTCTTTTTTTTTTTGGACTAACAAAAGCAGTCCACCAAAAATGAGAGAGAAGGAATATGTTGTGACCATTTCATTTTTAATCAAAAATTTTAAATTCGAGTCTCCTTAAATATGAATATTACGGAATATGTGGTGAGCACTAAAAACGAGAGATATAATGATTCTTCCTTTTTCCCATTTTTTTTTGTTCATTCACTAATTTCATTAACGCGTAGCGTACATGTTGCCAGGTCCACTATGCCTTTCTTTTTTCTTCTTTCTCTATTTGTTAATTGACTTACATACATATGCCTTTCTTTTTTCTTCTTTCTCTATTTGTTAATTGACTTACATTAAATGATATATATATATATATATACACTTTCTTCATAGGCGAAGATTTAAAGATGAAAGGTGCATCATTATCAATGCACGTTAGTTAAAGTATGTCATCAAATATCATTTTTGTAATAATTTTATCATGTATAAAAATATAAAATTAATATACTGACGTACAAATATAAATTAAATGACTATAATATAAAGTTTACTTTGTGAGGCGATAATTTTAAACTTTACGTTGCACCATTAAAAATAAGAAAAGTAGTAAATGAGATTCGAACCCCGTCCCCTCAAAGGTGTGCAACCTTTAGACTAGTACGTACACCAAAAATTTAGTTGGAAAAATTACATGGATCGATACTTTTTAATAAATAATTACTGATTTTAGCGACACTTTTTATTCATTATCATTAATAGCAATACATAGCAATACTATGTTAAATTTGCAATATGGATTAAAAGTGAATTATGTATGCAATATTTATGTATTATAACTGTTTTTTAAAATATATTATGCTTGTTTGGTAAGAAATTGACACATTGTATTATAAGTGTATTAAAATGTGTGATAAATATAATATCCATGAATAAAACTTGTATTATATGTGTTCTATAAATTGTTCTTTGTAATATGTATTAAAAGTGTATTAAAAGTGATCAAGTGAAAAAGAATTGTTATTGCTATAAATGGTAAATATTTTTTTAATAGAGTATATTTATGTAAGTTTCCCAAATTAGTTTTAGTGTCGTTGGGTACCTAATAAAGTATATGTTATATCTCAATGTATATATTATATATAGCACATGAGTCTGCCTCTGATTTTCTTGGTCTCAATTTATGTAATGTAATTTAATTGAGTGTGAAGTTTAAGAGTATGAAAAGATGTTGCGATGTTATAAGAATATTTTAATTGTATGAAATAACAAACTATTAATTCAAATTAAATGTTATAGCCATAATTTATTTTAATTGTAATTGGCAGCAAACATCCCTTTTTTTGCCATCTGATTCGGTATACAATTAGACATTTTATACATTTTAGTATAAAATGTATAAAATGCATTTGTGTTTGTATAAAGCGAGAGAAAAATGTATATACAAATACAAATACATATATTTTCATCATATACACTTATAATTATACAAATACAGATCTTATTATACAAATTACAATGTATAAATGAATTTATACAAAACTGAATAATTTGTATAAAATTGAATGTTTGTAGCGAATTATACGAATCAAAAGCTTCATAACAAACATAAAATTTGCTATGGAGCACAAATATGCAAACTATAACTATAACATACAAATATGATTTTTATGTTTGCTATATGTGAAAGTTTCTCTTTAAAGAATATGAAAAGATGTTGCGATGTTATAAGAATATTTTAAAGTAAATGAATTTTAAAATAGAAAAATACGTCTTTTTTTGTCGAATAAGTAAGACTCAATTGGATAAAATTATAGAAATGTCATTAAATATTTATTGAAATATTTAATGTACAAAAAATATTTAGAGAAAAGAATATCTCATATGAAATAAAGAGAAACATGAT
The DNA here is from genome assembly GCA_029582685.1 of Solanum piurae. Classification (NCBI taxonomy): domain Eukaryota; kingdom Viridiplantae; phylum Streptophyta; class Magnoliopsida; order Solanales; family Solanaceae; genus Solanum; species Solanum piurae. Next base: position 18,454 of record JAJOOO010004755.1, on the reverse strand, counting down.
ATGAGTTGAAGATGGAAACGTAGTAATTAAATACAAAGATTTAGGAGAGAGCTGAGGTATGGAAGTTGTATTCTGTGACCACTAAATATATGGTTAGTAGATGAGGTTGTTCCTTCTTTAATTAAATGTTTTGATTTTAAGTTTTGAAATTAATTTTTTTTTGATATAAAATGCTTCTCTTAAATAAATCATATAGTATAAATCTAAATTAATCAAACATAAATAAAAATATCTAACCTCGAATAATGATAACTAAGTAATATAAATTAAATTAATCAGACTTTAATAAAAATATCTAACCCAATTGTAGCTGAGTAATATAAATTAAATTTGACAAAAAGCAAGTAATATAAAGATGTAATAATTAAAGTAGTTTTGGAACAGGAACTCATGATTCTATTGCCATACATTTTGGTTAGTATTAAAAGAAAAGTATTTTAATAAGAGAATCAAAGATGAACAAATAATTCACTCAAGGAATACTTTAGATGTCCAAAGTTGTATTGTGCTTTATATAAAAAAAATAAAATTGTTGTTTTAGGGAATCAAAAATATTCTTCAAAATTTGCCACCACTATCAAAATAGCTGATAATATCTTTATTATAATACTATAAAACCTACTTAACTCAAAATCGAAAAATCTATTACCAAATAGTTTCGACTGTAAATTTCTTTTTGGACATGAATTAAAATATTAAATCTTAATCAATTTAGTTTTCTACTCGTACTTTAAATTATTGTTTTAATATTTTTTTCATAATTCAAAATTGTGTATTTAATTGTTGATGCACTTGTTAAGAAATAATGTTCAGATAGTCATTTAACTATGAGTAATTCTTTTAAAAAGTCACTCAATTTTATTTTATAATCCAAAAGTCATTCAATTAAGATAATTCTCTTACAATTGTTGATATACTTCTCATCAACTTTTCGGGCGGAAACACTTTCTCTTCAACAATCATTGATACACTTTGTCACCAATATTTTAACCCACTTTTCTAACTTTTAGGGTGGGCTTGGTATGTATTTCAATTTTTCTATGTTCGATTGGTTAAATATTTAGAAAATCAAGTTCTTTAAAAATGAGGAGAATGACTTTCCTAATGAATGTAGGGAAAACAAGTTCCACAATATATAGTAACATTTCACATTAATTATGTCCTTCCCACCCTCCAATGTACCTCATGATTTTCACTCCTACCACTCCACACCCCTACCTCCCAACCTCAACCTCCTATATTATTTGTCTAAATTATATATAAATAATTTTAGGATAATAGTTTTTACTTACCTATTGAACACAAGATACATATTTAATTCTCTACCAAAATTATTAAAAATTTATACCAATTTGAAGAAAAATGATTATTTAAAAAAACTCACAAATCTTTGAATCCTCTCTACTATTCTCAGACAATCATCCTCTCAACATAAGATTTTGTTTAGGTGGTAGGGTTTTTGCATGAGTCTTAAGCAACCATAATTGCTAGGGTTTTGCTGGTCATTGTCAATAAATAGTTTAATTTTTTTTAATCCTATTATTTTTAGGATTAAATTCTTCTATGGGTGTCGAGTTTCAAATAATTAAGCAAAAAAACTTTATAAAAAGGCATAATAAGTGTGCCTTTTAATTTGACCTTATTTTACATTTATGCCTTTCAACTTTGGGTGTGCACAAGTAGACACTTAAACTTATATAAAGTTGAACAAGTAGACACATAAGTCCTACGTGGCATAATACATATAAGGCACCACGTAGGATTCAAATGGTCATGTAGGATGTCACGTAGGACGCATGTGTCTATTTGTTAAATTTTATACAAGTTTAATTGTTTACTTGTGCACACCCAAGTTGAAGGACACAAATGTAAGTTAATGCCAAACTAAAAGACATATTTATGTATTATGCCTTATAAAAATTCTCCTTTATTTTTGAGCTCTTCCTCAATTAAAAACTTCCTTTTATTCAATTTTGGTCATAGAGTCTTTACACTTGTTTGGAACTCTCCTTCTTGTTAAGAGACCTTGAGAGAAAATTATGTCAACGTCTTTCTCCCTTCTTGCATTATCCAAAGATATACCAAAATTAGGAGTGTGTAAAAATTGAATAGATCAATAAACTAAATTGAAAAAAATGTTATAGGGTTATTTCATTAACGGGTTTTCATTGATTTTATAAGAAAAAAATATCAAGTTATCGGTTCGGTTTTGATATTTTTTAATATTGGGTTATTGGGTAAAATGATAACTCATTAAGGTTGTAGTAACTTATTCATTTATCCCTATATAAATATTAATTATTAATATGAGTACATTACTGGTTACTACATTTGCTTTTTAGCCTTTAATTCACATTATTGTCCTAGATCTTTTATTGGTGTTACACTTGTATAGTTCTTTTGATGTTAGTTATTAATGTTTCTATTTTATGAGCATTATGTAAAGTTACATTATTGCTTTGTCGCGCTGATCTTTGGCGTATTTATGTGCCTAATAACCAATTTATCCCATACATATAGCTAAGTTGAGAGCATTTTAGTAGTCGGAATTAAGTTTTGAAGGTCTTTTGATGTCGCTTATTCTAACCAATATGATTAGATGTTTCAGGGTGAAAAGAAAAGAAGAACGAGCCAAAATAGGGCACCTGGTCAGAGGTCGGAAAATAGAAGACAAAGTTGCGGAGAAAAGGGGGCCAAGAAGCTGGAAAATACATCGCGAGGGAGCATCTCCGCATCACGGAGCCAATATGCGTATGCAGAAATGGAATTCCACTTAACAGAGGAGTGCGCGATGGGAGCGCATCGCAGAGAGGGTTTATCTGTGTGCAACTATAGGCGAGGGAACAGGTCCGCGTCGCGGACCTGGACACCAGAAATCGACCACATGTTTTATTTTGGACTATAAATAGTTTAAGTGTGTTATTTCATAAGGGAGTTTATTTTGGAAAGACGGGAGAGTAGCGATTTGGGCGATTTGGCTAACTTTTTCTAGGGCTTTTCTTCTACTCCTTCATTTTGGTAAACTCTTTCATGATCCATAAACATTACTTGATGATATTTTGTTCTATGAGTAGCTAAAGCCCCGTTTTCTAGGGTTGTAGCTACAATTAATGGTATATTAGTATTTGTTTCTAGCATGAGATGGGCTTTCTTGTGATTTATGCTTACATTCTTGTTTAACTATTTTAATGCATGATCAACATTAAGATACACTTGTTGTCTGCTCTTGAAATCGAAAGATAAATAGATGGATAGACCAAAGAATGTGAGAAGTGTGTTCACTCTAGAGTAAAATTAGAGTGTTTTGTATCTAGGGTAGTCTTATACCTATATACCATGCTTGATTAATAAGCAAGAAGATAGCTTAATGATCCGCCATTGGTTCATGTCTATCCCTGCTCAACGATGTAGTTAGGCTGTCAATGGTGGTAGGCGATTAGAGGTTGGGAGACCATGATCGTAAAATGAACCTTGCAAATCCATAATGATATTAGTCTGTCCATTGCTAGGATAAAGTAATTTTATGCCGGAAATTGGGTTATGCTACAACCCTAGATTACTTTCCCATATTGTGAAATTCTCTTGTTTAAAACTGTTTGATTGTAGTACTTAATTTGTGAGATTGTTTAACTCAGTAATTATAATCAAGTTTCTAAAATTGTTTGCCACATAAGTAAATTTATTTTAAACTTAACAAAGTTGTTGTTTGTGATTTGAAGTCCATTGGATTCGAAAAATCCGTCTAGAAAGAGTCGATGTACTACTTGAGTGACCACGTGCACTTGCGTGTGCTTTTGGACGCAAAACGCGCCAAATTGTTGAAGAAGTCATATAATTCTTTTGATTTTCTTCTATGGGAATCGAGTTTCAAATGATTAACCAAAAAAACTTTAATAAAAATGCATAATACATAAATGTGTCATTTAATTTGGCCTTATTTTACATTTATGCCCTCCAACTTAGGTGCACAAGTAGGCACTTAAACTTGTATAAAGTTGAACCAGTAGATGTAGGATTCAAATTGTCATGTAGGACATCATGTAGGCTTTAAATTGTTATATAAGATGTCATGTAGGACGTATGTAACAACCCGTATTACGCATATGCTTGTTATATTCTTGTGATACTTGACATAGCCTTATAGTATAGGTGAAGGACCATGATTCTGATATGATTAGTGTTGGTTTAAACTAGCTCGGAAGGTGATGTAATGCCTTGCACGTTTCAGCATGTGTACTGCAAGTTAACTCCAACAGGAGTATTTAAAGAGACAGTAAGGTGGTAATTGAGCTTAAAGTTAAAAGTTAAGTGCTAAGTTAAAGCAAAAGGGATTAATATTAAGAAAATGGAATAAAATAAGTGAGTTGCTTGCTTGACTTAACTAAGCTAGCAGGTGACAAGTAGGTGCATCACCTACTTTGACTTATTGACTAGTCCAAAGGATCAGGTAGGTGCATTACCTACTTGAGCTATATGGATCTAGTTAAAAAGACCAAGGTTTATGGATCAAATTTGGGCCTATGCTAATGGACTCACTTGAGGCCCAAACTAAGTTAAATAAAAGGAAAATGAAATTTAAGCCCAACAGCCAAATCTGTCAAGGCCCAATATTTAAGCCCAAGTGAAAGCAAGTAGGTGCATCACCCAGTTTGACCTTTTGAACTCCTTGATGTACACAAGCAGGTGCATCACCTACTTGACCAATTAGTGGCTGAAAATAAAGCTTTCTAAGAGGATATTCTTAAAGGTGAAGAAAACTCATTATAAGATATATTGGCTGCTATTCTCACTCATTTTAACACACAATATTGAGCCTTAACTCCAGCTCTCTCTCTTTCTCTTTTCTCTTAAGGATTAAAACAGAAGCCTTAAAGCTCTTCTAGGGTTCTTGAAGAATCCCTCATCTCTGCAAGACAAGGTAAGTGAAAATACTTATGGATTTAGCTTAATTCTCCCATGGATGATTAGGAAAACATGTTATTCATGCTCAAGTATAAGCATAAAGGCATAATATTTCCAGAAGCTACTGCTCACTTCCTTGGTTATTAAGATACTTTTCTCTTCTTCTTTGGTTTAAGTGTGAAGGAAAGTTGAAGTTCTAGAGGAATTCAAGTTATAAGGAGAAGTAGCAGAAATTGAGGTAAGGTGACTGCTCCATGTTCTTCCTCCTTATGTATGAGTTTGAGTGAGGAATTATGGGTGTGCTGTCATAAAGAACTCAAGGGGGTGGTGAGTTCAATAATTGGTTGTATGATAAAGAATATTTGAGGTTGTTTTATGTGTATCATTGTTGGTGCAGCTTGGGTAATCTTGGAAAAGGATATATAATGTATGTATTGGGCAGAGAAGGAGGGTGTGGTGATACACATTATTTTGAGGGTTGTATGGGCTCATTATCCGTCAAGTTAGCTACTATTTTATGAGACTCACGGTGTGATAGCTGCTAATTTTAGTTTATCATGACTTATATTGTAGATTAAAACCTAAAAGGGGAGGCTGAATTGTGATAGTTGTATTGGTCAGAGGATAAGGTATGTAAGGCTATTCGATTCGATATTCTTCGGCATGAAATCTGATACTTGCAATTAATATCAATAAGTGAATTTCCTAAGTTCTATTCCTAGTAAAGGAAACATGGCAGCAACGTATGATCTCCAAATAACTAACAATATTTCCCTCTCTCCTTAGTGTATAGAATTACTTCATTATATGTTTACTATTATATACGTGTGTAATTATCCTCCTATGTGCTGGTATAGAAATGATATTTGCAAAAGCAAGTTTGGTGAATCCTCTTCTTAGTCAATTGAAGTGAATTCTGTCATTTAAGCTCATAAGTAATGCATTGATGTTACATAGCTCCTTATGTCATTGTTACTGCCTTGAAGTATTATTTTCATGTCTTCTAATACTGGTCCGTAGTTCCAAATATTAAAAATGATTATGACCACCAAAACAACAATCTCAAAGATTAAAGAATCTAAGTGAAGCAATATGTATAATTAAGGGTGGCAGCTCAGGGGTGAAAGCCTAGCATGGGTCGATCCCAATTGGTATAGAAGGGTGGCAGCTCAAGGGCGAAAGCCTAGCATGGGCCGATCCCAATATGTGTAATTATGAGGACGACATCCCAGGGGTTAAAATGCCTAGCATGGGTCATCCTCTTCTATCACTGATCAGCTGGTCATTCGTACCACACTCCTTATAAAGATCATAACACACAGAAAGGTAAAGACAAGAATGTAACATACATGATCCCACAACAGTTAACAAATGTGGTCTTCTGTTCTGATTTTTGCACACATATATTGATATTTGGTTTCATTTGAACTCTTATTTTATATATGTTATTGCCTTACATATTCAGTTCATTTTCTCGTACTGACGTCCCTCGCGGGGGACGCTGCATTTCATGCTGCAGGCACATGTATTTCAGCTAGTAGACCTCCTCAGTAGGAGCACACGACACTCAACTACTTTTGGTGAGCTCCAGATTGATTCAGAGCTTTACTAAGTCCTTGGTATATTCATTTTGGTATTGTATCGTAGTTAAGGGTAAGGCGGGTCTGTCTCGACCTACTCTAAGGTTTTCTATCTTTTAGAGGCTTTGTAGACTTATGTATATGGTTCAGTTGCGTCTTAACAAGTTGTGGCCTCAACGGCCAAGTATTGTATATAAGTTTTGGGTCTACTTATGTTGGTTTGTATCGCTGCATCCTATGTGAACTTGTCACAAGACTGTCATAGTTATATGCGTAGTAAGCACAAGTTACATGTTGGTTCTCTCGGGCCTTTAGGGCATCGGGTGTATGTCCGTCTTAATGGGATTTGAGGAGTGACAACGCATGTGTCTATTTGTTAAACTTTATACAAGTTTAAGTGTTTACTTGTGCAAACCCAAAGTTAAAGAGAATAAATGTAAGTTAATGCCAAATTAAAAGACATATTTATATATTATGCCTTATAAAAATTCTCCTTTATTTTTGAGCTCTTCCTCCTTAATTAAAAACTTCCTTTTATTCAATTTTGGCCATGAGTCTTATACTTGAGAGAAAATTATGTCAACATCTTTCTCCCTTCTTGCAATATCCAAAGATATCTCAAAAGTAGGAGCATGTGAAAATTGAATAGATCAATAAACTAAATTGAAAAATCATTTTATAGGGTTATTGGATTAACGATTTTTTATTGATTTTATAAGAAAAATTATCAAGTCCTCGGTTCGGTTTTGAGTTTTTTAATATTGAGTTATTGGGTAAAATGATAACTCATTAAGGTTGTAGTAATTTACTCCTTTATTCCTATATAAATATTAATTATTAATATGAGTACATTACTGGTTACTATTTTTGCCTTTTAGCCTTCAATTCACAATATTGTCCTAGATCTTTTATTTGTGTTGCACTTGTATAGTTCTTTTGATGTTAGTTATTAATGTTTCTATTTTATGAGCATTATGTAAAGTTACATTATTATTTTGTCACGCCAAATTGTTGAAGAAGCCATATATTTATTTTAATTTTCTTATTGGTTAAACTAAAAGTTGAACCATTGAGGACCAAAAATCAATAAACCAAAAAGCAATAAAAGTATCTTATTAATTTAGCATATTTAAAAAATCAAAAATTAATAAATCAAACCGATAATACATAAAATCAAATCGAACTGACTGATGCACGCCCTACTCAAAAGGGAGTTTGCAACTCCTTTATATAGATGTGTGAGCTTGAGTTAGCTACTGACTAGCTTTCGAAAAACTATTAATTAATATACCTTTGAGTGTTGATTTAGGAACTGAGTGCATATTTAAAAGTCTAATTATCTGTAATTGCATCAAAATCAAAGAACAGTGCACTTCATTGTGGAGACAAACCTTAGTGCTTTAATCATATAGTATACATAGCAAACTTATTACTGCAACTTCCAGTAATATAATTTATATTGTCAATCTGGTATTCATCTAATCAGTAGTATATCTCTTTATTTTATATAGGATCTGTCCCCAATCTTGTTTGGATTACAATATTTGAATGCATTAGCGTTACATCATATTAAGGTGTAATTTTGAGTGTATTCAATTTTGACGTCGTTGGTGAGGAATGTTGTAATATCTCAAAAGTTTCTAAGTTCAGATAGGATTCAGAAATTCAAGTCTGCAGAATTCTATGTGTTTTACAGATACCAGCTACGGGTCGTAAAAGAAACCACAGACCGTAGATGGGATATGTAGATAAGACTTCAGAAACAGAAATTTAAGTCTGAAATTCACGAGTGTAATCTATTGCACTTAAATTCTTTTAGGAATCGTAGATTGGGCACGTGGTTTCGACTTCAAAAACTCATAAGTTCCCTTATTCTTACGGACACGTGTGTTTTATGGATCGTAGATTGATCTACGATCCGTAGATGAGTCTCGTATATCAATCTTCAAAAACTTAGATTTTTCTCTAATTTATACGAACAGGAATCTATGGCCCATAGATGGATCCACGGATCGTAGAAGCTATCGATATCAATTTTCAGACATGCGTGTTTTGATCTTTTCCCACTCTTTAATTCTTACACTATGTCACTTTAACCTATTTTTAGTGTGACTAAGGAAAATTTAGTGGCCCAAACCCTCTCCTCTAATGCACAATTGTAACACCCCACAACTAGAAAGAGCTAGAATTAGAAAGAGTCATTTTTGGAAAGAATGAAAAATTTGGAAATTTGACAAAATTAAGTTAAGTATGAGTTTTGGGTCAACTTAAAAAAACCATAACTCCTAGCTCAGTATGACTTAGGTGTGCTACAAGATACCGTAGGAAAGACCTTTGAATTATCTTTCCAACGCCTCCGAGTTTGCTCAGTTTCGAGTTCGTATGAGGGAGATATGCCCATTTGAAGTTGGGATATCTAGATAACGAAAGTCAAAACAGGATTTAAGAAGGGTATTGTGGTCTTTTCACTACCCAATTAGTTAAATTTGTTTTTGGCAATTAAGTTGGGGTCTAAACGAATTGGATTCAGTTTATTCTATTGAAAATAAGCAAGGGTTTTGAGAGAAAAGAAAAGAAGAAGAGAAAAGAGAAGAAGAAGCAAGGAATCACCAAGTTCTTGAAAAATTGCTTGTGGATTTTGTCAAGGGGTGATCCCTACGAGGTATGTGAGATCACATAGCATTGGGTTAGTTCACCCACGCGCCAACCATGATTTATTTCAACGAATTTATATTCTTGAAGGTTTAGGAATTGAGTTCTTGATGGATTTGTTTGAAGTTTCTATTGGGTTCTTGATTGTTGGAGTTGTTGAGGAGTTATTGATTTAGATTCATGAAATTAGATGTTGTTTTGAGTAGATTCTTGCATATTTTAATTATGTAGTCAAATCTAAGTGTTCGGGAAAAGAACCAAGTGAATCTAGGGGGTTTAGAGTTGAAAAACAAGCAAGAAAAATCGGGGATTTTCTAGGCAGGGGCATAGGGCATCGCGCCAGTCATAGCGCCCCACTTCAGTGTCTGAAGTTTGGGCTCTAGCACCCCGCGCCACTCAGAGCGCCAAGGACGCCAGGTCTTCTATCTTTTCCCACTTCTTTCCGATTAAGTTCCCTTGAAGCGTACCTATGTTTCCTAGTTGATTCCTACACTCTAAGGTACGTCTAAATAACATGAAATCACCCATAATATGAGATCATGAGCCTTGACTCCATAATTCAATTCAAGGAAAGTTAAGAGTCAAGTCAAGAGAAGTTCATAAAGTTTTCCAAGAGTCTTTTACAAATGTTTTAACTTTGTTTTAAGACTTGAGTTTTGAGTTGAGTAAAGAGTAAAGAGTAAAGATTGAAGTTCATTTCTTCAAAAGAGTATATGGGGACTATGTATTCTCTAAGAATAAAATGTTTTCACATTTAAACAAGAGAGGAAACTTTGATTTTCAAAAGAGCCTTTGAGCTTGTTTTTTAGTAAAGAGTAAATGCTTTCACAATTAAGCTAGAGAGGAAACTTTGATTTCCAAGAAGAGCCTTTGAGCTAAGTTTTGTGCAATTATCTCAAATCCTAGAAAGAAGTTATGTTTTTAAACATAAGAGCTAGTATTATATTTTGGGAGTAGTATTGAGCACCGATATAGGGGAGAGTTTAGACAACTCCCAGCCCCCATAAACCATGTAGCCACCATGGGTAGAAAAGGGTCATACTTTTTAGATGATTCCTTAGCGATTTTTAGCATAGACTAGTGAATCCACTTAGTAGTCAGGTTCTATACCCTCGGCAAGGTATAGGACAACCCTGATAGCGTGAGGAACGTTGTATCATCACAATAGCTCTTAAGTGATGGTTGTCAGTTAGAGAAACTCCCACAGAAGTAAGTTGTATTTTATATACATTCCAGAGTTTATATTGTATATTTGCATACACATAGAGTTACTATTGTATTTCTAAATACATAGAGTTGCTATCCATGTTTTAATTTTTTTTTCTTTATACTGCACTTATTTATACTGCTTTATATTGAAATGAGTTCAGTTGAGTTCAGTTGAGACCAGGTTTGTTCTTTCAGTTCCTTTCAAGCTTATGTGTTGTTTTAGATTTCCTCTCGCATGCTCGTACATTCAATGTAGTGATGTCATTTAGCCTGCATCTTTTAATGATGCAGCTATAAGTAACCAGGATCAGCATCCAGCACATCATTGGTTCTAGTTAAGCTTCAGAATTAGTTGGTGAGCCTCCCTGCTTCCGGAGGATCCCATTTTATTGCTTTCAGTATGTTTAGTTCATTAGGATGTCGTGGGTCTTGTACCGATGTCCATCTCAGTTGTTAGAGGCTGCATATACAGTCAAATGTTAGTTCTTTAGTCTTTTCATTTTCATTCTATTATGTTGATACTTGAGTTGCCACTTTGGCCAATGAATGTTATTTTAATACATTCTCAGTTATCTTTAGCTTTCTGTTTACTTTTAAAAGTACAGTTATGTTTAGTTAAGTCTTCCGCTGAGTAAGTTAGTCATGCCAAGGGTTCTCTTTGGGCCATCAATAGTTCTCGAGTGCCAGTCCCACTCAGGGTGTAGGCTCGGGGGTGACAAACTTGGTATCAGAGCCCAGAGTTCAAGAGTCTTAGGGAGTCTATGAAGCCGTGTCAGTAGAGTACTAGTTATTGGTGTGAAGCACACCACATCTATAATTAGGAGGCTGCGACACTTAGGAACTATCTCACTTCTTTCATATTCATGTCGTGCGATATACTTAATCTCTATAAGGTTTCCTTCTAACTCATGCTTGCGCGTGTCTTTCAGATCATGCCTCCACGAAGAGTTGTCTAAGGTCGTCCTGCTAGGATGAACGTTCAGGAGCAAGGGGTACCTAATGCACCAGAAGTGCAACCCCAATGAGAGGTCACTAATGTTGAATTCTGTGATGCTATTCGGATGTTAAGTCAAGTTGTGACCAATGAAGTTGGATAGATAGGGAATCAATAGGATGTAGCTGACACTTCAAGGATCCGTGAGTTCTTAAGTATGAATCTACCAAGCTTCACAGGTTCAAGTGTTACTGAGGATCCAAAAAATTTTGTTAAAGAGCTTCAGAAGGTTTTTGAGATCATACATGTTGATGATACTGAGAGGGTGGAACTAGCTGCATACCAAATGAAGGGTGTCGCTAGGATCTGGTTTGATCAATGGAAGAAGAACCGAGATGAGGGTGCACCATTTGTGAGTTGGGCTTGTTTTGATGAGGCCTTCTTGGGGAGTTTCTTCCCCCGAGAATTGAGAGAATTAAAGGTATGAAAGTTCCTCACTCTTAAGCAGGATTCTTTAAGCGTTCATGAGTACAGTCTGAAGTTCACACAACTTTCCTGCTATGCTTCGAAGATGGTTGCTGACATGATGGGCAAGATGAGTTTATTTGTTGTTGGGTGGCCTATCAAGCAAGGAAGGCAAGGTAGTTATGTTGATAGGGGATATGGACATAGCAAGGCTAATGATCCATGTGCAACAAATTGAGGAGGACAAGCTGAGGGATTGAGAAGAGTTTAAGAATAAGAGGGCTAAGACATCAGGGAATGCGTCCGGGCAGCAAAAGAGTAATGCAAACCGGTCTTCCTTCCAACAGAAACAAAAGGGACATGCTCCATCATCTGCTAGTGCACCTGCACCAAAGAACAAAGGTGAGTACAATAGTCAGAATTCCAGAGCTGAACCTGCCTATTATCAAGGTAGTATGACACAAGGGGGTAGTAAGCCTCTTACATGTGCTAAGTATGATATAAACCACTCAGGGACGTGTCGTGAGGGCTCCACTGATTGCTTCAAGTGTGGCCAGATTGGTCATTTTATGCGAGAGTGTCCAAAGAACAAGCAGGGTAACGGTAATAAGGGCAATAGAGCCCAGTCTTCTTCAGTTTCTCCACTAGACAGAGCTGCATCCAGATGAGCTACTTCAGGGGCAGGCGGAGGAGGAAACCGTCTTTATAATATCACTAGTCACCAAGAGTAAGAGGATTCGTCAGATGTTGTCACTAGTATGATCCAAGTCTTTAACTTTGATGTTTATGCTTTGCTAGATCCAGGAGCGAGTTTATCCCTTGTAACTCCATATGTTGCGGTGAATTTTGAAATTCTTCTTGAAAAACTTAGTGATCCCTTCAGTGTTTCTACACCTGTTGGTGAGTCTATTCTAGCAAAGAGAGTATAACGTGATTGTACCATTTTCGTCAATCACAAGAGCACCATGGCTGATTTGGTTGAGTTAGACATGGTAGATTTTGATGTTATTCTTGGTATGGATTGGCTTCATGCCTCAGTTGATTGTAGTCATCGAGTTGCAAGTTCCAGTTCAATAAGCCAGTTTTAGAGTGGAAAAGTAGTTCAGCAGTGCCTAAAGATCATTTTATTTCGTACCTTAAGGCAAGAAAGTTAGTTTCCAAGGGGTGTGTCTATCACTTAGTCCGAGTTAATGACTTTAGTGTTGAGATACCTTTTATTCAGTCAGTTTCAGTAGTAAAAGAGTTTCCAGAAGTCTTTCTAGATGATCTTCCTGGAGTCACCTCCTGAGTGAGAAATAGACTTTGGTATAGATATTCTTCCTGATACTCATGCTATATCTATTCCTCTATATAGAATGACACCAACAGAGTTGAAAGAGTTAAATGTAAGTTGAAAGATCTCCTAGAGAAAGGTTTTATTCAACCAAGTGTCTCACTTTGGAGCGGTCCGGTCTTATTTTTAAGGAAGAAGGATGGTTCCCTTAGGATGTGTATAGATTACCGTCAGTTGAACAAGGTTACTGTCTAAAATAAGTATCCTCTTCCGAGAATTGATGATCTCTTCGATCAACTTTAGGGTGACACTTGTTTCTCTAAGATAGACCTCATATCCAGCTACCATCAATTAAGAGTAAGGGAATATGATATTCCAAAGACAACTTTCAGGACCCGTTATGGTCATTATGCATTTCTGGTCATGTCGTTCGGTTTAACCAATGTGCTTAAGCGTTCATGGACTTTATGAATAGACTATTCAAGCCTTATTTAGATATGTTTGTTATCGTGTTCATTGATGACATTCTATTTTATTCGAGGAATGATGGAGATCTTGCTAGTCATCTCAGAATAGTTCTCTAAACTCTAAAGGATAGAGAGTTGCATGCAAAGTTCTCTAAGTGTGAGTTTTGACTTTAGTCTGTGGCATTCTTAGGCCACATTCTTTTCGGTGAGGGAATTAGAGTTGACACTTAGAAAATAGAGGCAGTGCATAATTGTCCTAGACCAACATACCCAACCGATATTAGGAGTTTCTTGGGGTTGGCTGGCTATTATAGAAGATTCGTAGAGGGGTTCTCATCAATTTCATCCCCTTTGACCAAGTTAACTCAAAAAGTAGTGAATTTTCAATGGTCCGAAGCTTGTGAGAAAAGCTTTCAGGAATTGAAAAAGAGGTTGACTACTGCCCCAATATTGACCTTACCAGAAGGTACACAAGGCTTTGTTGTATATTATGATGTGTCCAGAGTTGGTTTGGGTTGTCTGTTAATGCAGAATAACAAAGTTATAGTTTATGCCTCCAGACAATTGAAGGTTCATGAGAAGAATTACCCAACACATGACTTAGAGTTGGTTGCCATAGTATTTGCTTTGAAAATATGACGTCACTATCTTTATGGTGTTCATGTAGATGTATTCACTGATCACACGAGTCTTCAGTATGTGTTTAGTTAGAAAGAACTTAATCTCAAACAGAGGAGGTGGTTAGAGTTACTCAAAGATTATGACATGAGTATCATTTATCACCCAGGTAAGGCTAATGTTGTTGCTAATGCCATAAGTAGATTATATATGGGTAGTACTGCCCATGTCGAGGAAGAAAAGAAGAAGTCAGCAAAAGATGTGCATAGACTTGCACGATTAGGAGTTCGACTAATGAATTCCACAAAGGGATGAGTAGTGTTGATGAATGGGGTTGAATCATCATTAGTGCCAGAAGTGAAAGAGAAGCAAGACAAAGACCCTATTTTGCTTGAATTAAAGGCCAATGTTCATAAGCATAAAGTATTGGCTTTTGAACAACGAGGAGATGGTGTATTGATGTATCAAGGTAGATTGTGTGTACCAACGGTGGATGAACTCTAAGAGAGGATCATGCTGGAAGCTCATAGCTCCAAATATTCAATTCATCCGGGTTCCACAAAGATGTATCGTGACTTGAGAGAAGTGTATTGGTGGAATAGTATGAAGAAAGGTATTGTTGAGTTCGTTGCTAAATGCTCGAATGGTCAACAAGTTAAAGTAGAGCACCAAAGGTCAGGTGGTATGGCTCAGAATATAGAACTTCCAGAATGGAAGTGGGAGATGATCAATATGGATTTCATTACTGGGTTTCCACGGTCTCACAGGCAATATGATTCTATTTGGGTGATTATCAATAGAATGACAAAGTTATCCCACTTTTTGCCGGTAAAGACTACCCATTCAACAGAGGACTATGCCAAGTTGTATCTTCAAGAGGTAGTTAGAGTTCATGGGGTGCTAGTTTTGATTATATCAGATAGAGGTGCACAATTTACTGCACAGTTCTGGAAATTTTTTCAGATTGGCTTGGGTTCAAAGGTGAACTTGAGTAATGTTTTCCATCCGCAGAAAGATGGTCAAGAAGAGAGCACTATTCAGACTTTAGAGGATATGTTGAGGGCCTGTGTGATTGATTTCAAGGATAATTGAGATGATAACCTACCTCTCATTGAGTTTGCTTACAACAATAGTTACCACTCAAGCATCCAGATGGCTCCTTATAAAGCTCTTTATGGGAGAAGATGCAAATCTCCTATTGGATGGTTTGAAGTTGGTGAAGCTGGGTTGATAGGACCAGACTTAGTTCATCAAGCTATGAAGAAAGTGAAAGTTATTCAAGAAAGGTTGAAAATAGCGCAGAGTCGTCAGAAATCCTACACTGATGTTAGGAGAAGGGAGTTAGAGTTTGAAGTAGATGATTGGGTCTACTTGAAAGTTTCACCCTCGAAGGGTGTTATGAGATTTGGTAAGAAGGGGAAACTTAGTCCCCGATATATTGGTTCTTACAAAATATCTAAGAGAATTGGCAATGTAGCTTATGAATTAGAGCTACCACAAGAGTTAGCAGCGGTTCATTCGGTTTTTCACATCTCCATGTTGAAAAAGTGCATGGGCAATCCTTCACTTATCATACCTACTGAAGATATTGGTATCAAGGATAGCTTATCATGTGAGGAGATTCCTGTTCAGATTCTAGATAGCTAAGTTCGCAAGTTGAGAATAAAAGAGGTAGCATCAGTCAAAGTTCTATGGAGAAATCAGTTTGTTGAGGAAGCCACTTGGGAAGCTGAGGAGAATATGACGAAGAGATACCCACATCTCTTCAAATCCGTCGAAGTTACAAATTAAGGTACTAATCATTTTCTCGGTATTTATTTTTAAGTTGGCATGTTGTATTTACATTTTTGCTTGTTGGGTGTTTGAACTGAATGTTAGATGTTAAGACCTTAGCCTGCTAAGATTGATCTCATTCGAGGATGAATGTTCCCAAGGGGGAGATATTGTAACACCGCGCAACTAGAAAGATCTAGAATTAGAAAGAATCATTTTTGGAAAGAATGAAAAAACTGGAAATTTGACAAAATTAAGTTAAGTATGAGTTTTGGGTCAACTTTAAACGACAATAACTCCTAGATCAGGATGAGTTATGTGTGCTACAAGATACCGTAGGAATTATCTCTGAATTATCTTTCCAACGCCTCCAAGTTTGCTCAGTTTCGAGTTCGTATGAGGGAGATATTCCCATTTGAAGTTGGGCTGTCTAGATAAGGAAAAACCGGATTTTAGAAGGGTATTGTGGTCTTTTCAGTACCCAATTAATTAAATTCGTTTTTGGTAATTAAGTTGGGGTCTAAACTGATTGGATTCAGTTTACGCTATTGAAAATAAGCTAGGGTTTTGAGAGAATAAAAAAAAAGAGGAGAAAAGAGAAGAAGAAGTAAGGAATCGCCAAGTTCTTAAAGAATTGCTTGTGGATTTCGCCAAGGGGTGATCCCTACGAGGTATGTGAGATCACATAGCATTGGATTAGTTCACCCACGCGCCAACCATGCTTTATTTCAGTGAATTTATATTCTTGAAGGTTTAGGAATTGAGTTCTTGATGGATTTGTTTAATGTTTCTATTAGGTTCTTGATTGTTGGAGTTGTTGAGCAGTTATTCATTTAGATTCATTAAATTAGATGTTGTTTTGAGTAGATTCATGCATATTTTGATTATGTAGTCGAATCTAAGTGTTTGGTAAAATAACCAAGTGAATCTAGAGAGTTTAGAGTTGAAAAATGAGCAAGAAAAATCGGGGATTTTCTAGGCAGGGGCATAGAGCGCCGCGCGACTCACAGCGCCCTACTTCAGTGTCTAAAGTTTGGGCTCTGGGGCTCTGGGGCCCTGCGCCACTCCGAGCTCCCCAACCCAGACTCTGAAGTTTGGGCTCTGGCGCCCCATGCCACTCAGAGCGTCAGGGTCGCCATGTCTTCTATCTTTTCCCACTTCTTTTCGATTAAGTTCCCTTGAAGCGTACCTATGTTTCCTTGTTGATTCCTACACTCTATGGTACGTCTAAACAATATGAAATCA
Organism: Solanum piurae; assembly: GCA_029582685.1. Taxonomy (NCBI): domain Eukaryota; kingdom Viridiplantae; phylum Streptophyta; class Magnoliopsida; order Solanales; family Solanaceae; genus Solanum; species Solanum piurae. The sequence continues at coordinate 1,336 of JAJOOO010004755.1, read as the reverse complement.
TCCATAACATGAGATCATGAGCCTTGAATCCATAATTCAATTCAAGGAAAGTTAAGAGTCAAGTCAAGAGAAGTTCATAGAGTTTTCCAAGAGTTTTTTACAAATATTTTAACTTTGTTTTAAGACTTGAGTTTTGAGTTGAGTAAAGAGTAAAGATTGAAGTTCATTTCTTCAAAATATTATATGAGGACTATGTATTCCCGAAGAGTAAAATGTTTTCACATTTAAACAAGAGAGGAAACTTTGATTTCCAAAAGAGCCTTTGAGCTAGTTTTTCAGTAAAGAGTAAATGCTTTCACAATTAAGCAAGAGTGGAAACTTTGATTTCCAAGAAAAGCCTTTGAGCTAAGTTTTGAGCAATTATCTCAAACCCCAGAAAGAAGTGTTTTTTAATATAATAGCTAGTATTATATTTTGGGAGTAGTATTGAGCACCGATATAGGGGAGAGTTTAGACAACTCCCAGCCCCCATAAACCATGTAGCCACCATGGGTAGAAAAGGGTCATACTTTTTAGATGATTCCTTAGTGATTTTTACCATAGACTAGTGAATCCACTTAGTAGTCAGGTTCTATACCCTCGGCAAGGTATAGGACAACCCTGATAGCGTGAGGAACGTTGTATCATCACAATAGCTCTTAAGTGATGGTTGTCAGTTAGAGAAACTCCCACAGAAGTATTTTGTATTCTTATACACACATAAGTAAATTGTTTTTGTATATACATTCCAGAGTTTATATTGTATCTTTGCATACTCACAATGTTACTATTGTATTTCTAAATACACAGAGTTGCTATCCATGTTTTAAAAAGCTTTTCTTTATACTGCACTTATTTATACTGCTTTATATTGAAATGAGTTCAGTTGAAACCAGGTTTGTTCTTTCAGTTCCTTTCAAGCTTATGTGTTGTTTTAGATTTCCCCTCGCATGCTCGTACATTCAATGTACTGATGTCATTTGACCTGCATCTTTTAATGAAGCAAATACAGGTAACCAGGATCATCATCTAGCGTGTCGTTGATTCTTGTTGAGCTTCAGAGTTTGTTGGTGAGCCTTCTTGCTTTCGGAGGATCCCCTTTTATTATTTTCAGTGTGTTTAGTTTATTAGGATGTCGTGGGTCTTGTCCCGACGTCCGTCTCAGTTGTTAGAGTCTTCATAGACAGTTATATGTTAGTTCTTTAGTCTTTTCATTTTCATTCTATTATGTTGAGACTTGTGTTGCTACTTTGGCTAGTGAATGTTATTTTAATACATTCTCAGTTATCTTTTAGCTTTCAGTTTACTTTTAAAAGTACAGTTATGTTGAGTTAATTCTTCCGCTGAGTAAGTAAGT
>JAJOOO010004754.1:0-26161 GCA_029582685.1 Solanum piurae | reverse complement strand
AAGTGAGATAAAATATTTAGAATTTATGATAAATTCAAAAGTAACTCATCAAACATTTAGTAATAACATATCTAGTGTAAACGCATAAATGTATTTACAGTGGATGATTTGTATGAGAACTTAATTGTCTCTATCTTGAAAGGTAGAGAGCGATAGACGATCTCGAACTCAAGAAAACACATAACAAAGCAATTCGGAAAAGAAATACCAACAAAAGTGACGATAAAGCTCTAACAAACTACTAAAAATAACCTGACAAAACAGTTTGAAAAGAAAAGAACAATTCCTACAACATACTATGTTGAAATACAAAAATAACACATAGCTAATAGAAATCGAATAACAAAATACCATGCTCAATTACTTATTTACCTTCCACACTAATTTATATCGTCCATAAAAAAAAATCCACCCCAATAGTGTTTGATGTCACATTAACGCTCCGTTGAAATTTGAATTACGTATGCCAATCTTTTAGCTAATGGCATACCCTCGGTCAAAGCGTGTTAGCATGACACAGGAATTACATATTTTTATAATTTATTTAATTATCAAATAAAATTAAAAGAACTTTCGCAAATAGCCATTATAATAAACTTAATTATGTTTTATAGTTATAGTTTGCATATTTATGAGTTGTAGCTACAATTTAAGCTATCTCGTTTGTATAATTATAAATTCGAAGGTTGTATAATTCGTAGGTACATTTGTATAATTCAATTATTTTTGTGTAAACTCAAAATAACTAATTTATATAATTACAAACATCAGAAGTGTAATCAGTTATACAAATTATATTATACAAATTACGAATTATACAAAAGTTATACAAATTCCAAATTATACAAACGTGCGAATTATATAAAACAAAAAAGCTGAGCTGCATAATTATAGCTAAAAATAGGTCGCAAATTGTAATTAAGACAAACTATAGTTATGTTAAGTAATTAACAATTATATATTTGTTTATATGCGTAATTTTTCCTAAAATGAATATACTACTTTCCCTCCTTTATATTATGATTTTTAAATTATTTTTTATTGATCGATTTAATTTTAAATAAAACATTTAACTCAATTTAATTTGAGTATGAAAATTTATGCGAATCATATTTTATATACTAATATTATTATTTTTACATGCAAAACCTTGGTCTACGCAGCAAAAGAGGACAAAAAATCTGCAAGCTAAGGTTATTTTCCATCCTCAATTTGTACCAACGATTTTGTCGTGAAAATTTGAGAACTTCCAAAATAATTGTACCACAATTTGCACAATATTCCAAGGGATGTTCCACTGTCATTTTAAAAATCGTAAAGCGGTTTGGTTCACATATTAGTTAGGTACGATTATAAATAAAGTATATTATTATCTCGTCTTAATAAATATAAATATAAAACTATACAACTTGACTTAATTTTTTGTAAAAGATAAACACTTTGAATGTGAAGTTTATGACAACTTCGATCGTCTTAATTTCTCTTCATTTTGGTTCGTTATTTTTGATAGTTTTTCTTTTAACTATCAAATAAGCTAATGTTTAATCAGATATTTGAGATTAAGTATTTTGGGTCGGTAATTTAGGAAAGTGGAGACATTGACGATGATGCCATCCATTGTATTGATGTGGTGTAGATGAAATGGAGGCTTGCCTCCGAAGTGTTGTGTGATAAAAAGGTACCACCTAAATGTAAAGGTAAGTTCTACAAAGTAGTGGTTAGACTGGCATTGTTGTATGGGGCAGAGTGTTGATCAGTCAAGAACTCCCATGTGCAGAAGATGTAAGTCGTGAAAATGAGGATGTTGAGATGGATGTGTGAGCACACTGAAACTAATAAAATTAGGAATGAAGATATATGTGACAAGATGAAAGTGACCTTCGTAGTGGACAAGATGAAGGAATCAAGACTAAGATGATTTGTATATATGAAGAACATATGCGCAAATGTCCTAGTGAGGAGGTGCGAGAGGCAAGATATCGCGTGTACGAAAAAAGTAGAGGTAGTCCAAAAAAATATTGGAGAGATGATTAAACAAGACATGACGTAGCTCCATATTATCGAGGACATGTCATTAGATAGGAGGGTGTGGAGGTCGCGTATTAGGGTTGGATGTTAGTAGGCATGAAGTGTTGTTTTGATTTTTGAGGGGTTTAGTCGTTTTCTTATAGTGTTTTATTTTTTATTCAGTCATTTTCTGTTGTTTATTTGTGTTCACATTATTATGTGATTGCATATGTTCCTTAAAATGGTTTTGTTTCTCCACTGTCGTTTTCCTTTTCATTATTCTGATATGTTATTCTCGAATCAAGGATCCTCCGAAAATAGTTTCTTTATCTCCATAAGGTAGGAGTATGAATTTGGATACACTCTATCCTTCCTATACACCACATGTGAGATTCCACGAAGTATGTTATTGTTGTCTTCTTTAATATTTGTTTGTCCATAGATTTTAAATTAGATTTTGAAATTTTGTTCATATTATATTTTTGGAAGAAATTTTACTTTCACTCACAATATTTTACCTTTTTTTCTCTCCAAATATAAATATATGTCGAACTTAAAAAATTCAAAATATCAACTTTGACATTTATGATAAAATGGAAGATAAAGATTCCAACTTCATTATGATTTTGCATTTGTAACTTGAAATTTCAAAACAAAAAGCTTCAATATAACACTTTCAATTTTTTATTTTTTATTTTTTAAAAAGACATACAAGAAGGACGAACATTAAAGAATAATTCAATACTTGACTTAGTTATAAAAATAGGCTCAAAGTCATATTAAATAAAAAATTGAATAACATTATAACTAATACATGTACTGCATTAACTCTTCTTATATATCCTACGATAAGATCTTTATATTTAAGAAAAGGACTTGAAAATAAAATTTGCAGGACTAAATAGTACTAGCAAACAGTACTTGATGGACCATATAATAGTTCTTATAGGCTCAATTCGATTCATTTTAAATTATTTTTTACAGCCTATATAAAACTAGTACAAAATGGTCCCAATTTCCATCCCCAATTCCCCACAAGAAAAATATATAATTTACAGGACTATACAGTAGATAACAGAACTTGAGGGACCATATAGTACTTTTCAATAATTCAGTGACCTCCAATTTGCCTGCGGTGCGGACCCTGCTCTATTATTACCTTTTTCTCCCTTCTCGTTTCCCGATGGGTAAAACACATGTCACCAAAGTTAAAATGACTTTTTTACCACTTTCTTCTCGTTAACCCTCAAAAACTGACAAATAACTTTTGTTATTTGCTCATCCATTTTAAATTCCAAATTTCAAAATTTGTATTGAGATTGATTTGAATTGAACTAGTACTACTATTTAATTATAGATTTTAAATTTAATTTTGATAAGATCAATTTATGAGGTTTTTACTTATAAAATTTTATTTTTTAAAAAGGAAAATATATGTTTAAATATAATTTCAAATTAAAAAAATTCTACTTCAAAAATTTAGTTATTAATATGACAAAAAATATTATTTGAGATTGCTTTTTTTTCTTAAACGAGTCTTATTTCTTATATTCAGCTCTCACTCAAAGGTATTTCTTCTCTTATTCATGTGACAGAAAGAAAATTCAACAGAACCAAGCCTTCCCTCGGCTGAAGAAGAGCCAGGGGATCGGTTCGAGATCGAAAGAGCCTTGGATCAACTTGAATTGGCCAAGATTAAAGAACAAAAAGATCACTTGGCCAAACAGATTAGCCCCTGATTGAATCGGAGAAGGCACGCCTAGTTCGAAGGTTGTGACACCACAATTTGGGTGAACTTCCATCACCAAGTGAGATGGTCGAGATAAAATCTTATATCAAAATGATTTCATGCATCACCTGAAAGATCGAAACCACATTCGTAGGCCGATAATTTTTCTGAATAAGTCAAATTATTGAAAGAAAATAATTTTCGATCGAAAGTTAGCTCGAGCGAGAGACAAAATTGCGTGAGGGTATAGACTCTATGATCAACTATGCTCGTTATTGACTTTGTAGATGCTTTCAAATACTCTAAGCCAATATTTCATTTATTGTATACATTATAATAATTACGTCACAAATTCAAATTAATCAGATTTTAATACAAATATCAAATATTTAATAGTATAAATATAAATTTAATCAAATTTTAATATAATTACAATAAAAGGGTAAAAGATGAAAACAAAGAATGGGGGTGAAGAAGTACCATAGAGTAGAGAGAAAACAGAGGAAAGAGGGCCAACTTGTTTTACTTTTTTTCTGATGCAGACATCCGTGGCAGAACAGAGGGTGACTCTACAGACTGCGACATAAAAGAGGTCAGAACAAAACAAAGAAAAAAAAATTAAAGCTGAAGAAAATCAAGGAAAGCTTAGCTACTGGCCCTAGCTCTATAGTCTATACAAAGAAAAGAGGGAACCCATAGACAAGAATAGTGAAGAGCAAGAAGAACCAGAGGATTATAGGGTTATTTGCTCTAATGGAGCTCAAATGGGGACCAAGTTTATATTTTTACAGCAAATGACTCTGTTTTCTGTTTGTGGGGTTTGTTTTTATGTGGAAAAGAAGCTGTTCTTGAAGAAATCTTGGTAGAAAAATAAGATCTCGAAGGTAAGATAATAAAAATATTTTCTTGATTTTTTAAAATCTTTGTCAGATGAAATGGAGACCAAGTTCATATTTTTGAACCAATGGCTGTTAAAATCTTGGTAAAATATAAGATCCATCAAGTAGCAAAACGGCAAGAAAACCAATTTTTTCCCTCTTTTGTTGCTGTTTTTGTGGTGGGGTTTGCTGATTTTTCTTTGTTTTTCTGTTCAGATGATTGTAATACCTCAAAGTAGCAACCTACCAGCAAAAGGGGTTCTTGGTGTTTCTGGTTTTGTGCCTTCAATTTCTTCATCTTCTTCACCAGAAGCAGCAATTTGCAAGAAAGATGCAAACTTTACAAGAAGTGAACCTGTTTCTGTGTTGGATACAAGAAGTCCAAGTCCTTCAGCTTCATCTTCCTCGTGCTCTTATGGTGCTCAGCATGGTGGAAATACTGCAGTTCCCGGCGTCGGAAGTGGGAAAACTGATGGCCGGAAGGAGGAGTTAGTGACGGAGCTGCATCCATTCACGGTAGGGTTGGAGTCTGAAAAATCTGGTCTTGGATTTGGAGATTTGGATAATTTGTTGCCTGAATTTGCCGGCTCCGACCAAAGCTTTCTCCGGTGGATTTCCGGGGATGTGGAGGACCCATCAGTCAGCTTGAAGCAATTACTCAGTGGGGATTTGGGTTGTGGAGTTTCTCTTCAAAGCTCTGGATTTGAGGTTTCAGCTACAGGTTCTTTAGCTCATTCAGATAATGTCTCTTTTTCTGGTTCAAATATCTGTCTGAATGCCAACATTGAAAAACTTAGTTCTGTCATAGATTCAATAAATAGTCGAAACAATAACTTCGAAAACCTGAATGTCAATCCTTCTCTAGAACAGAAGCCTCAACCTTTTGGTCCACAAGTAATGGCAAACCAAACTCAATTCCAGAATGTTGCTTGTGTTAACATTTTAGGGTCATCATCTTATGACATCAATGAAGAACAGCCTCCGCCCAAACGCCATAATTCGGGTACCCTTGGAGGAGCTCTATTGCCTAAAGTTGCGTTTTTTGATGCCAATTGTGACTTCATGTTGAGGAAACAACCATTGGGACAAATGCAGCCACAAGTCAATTTGCTGCCGCCTCACCAGTTTCAGCCAAAGCCATTGATTGTACCTAAGCTTGAGGCAGCTGGTGGTGGTGGTAATGGTAATTTGATGGTGCCTCGTCATCAATTGCAGGAACAACAGTTTATTTATGACCAGATTTTTCAGGCCTCTGAACTATTGCTGGCTGGACAATTCTCAAACGCGCAAATGATATTGGCGCGGCTCAATCAACAGCTTTCTCCCATTGGGAAACCCTCGAGGAGGGCTGCTTTTTATATCAAGGAGGCTCTGCAGTTGCCTTTCCTTTTGCCTTGCACATCCACATTTTTGCCTCCAAGAAGTCCCACCCCATTTGATTGTGTGCTTAAAATGGATGCTTACAAGGCTTTTTCTGAAATATCTCCACTTATCCAGTTCATGAATTTCACCTCCAATCAGGCAATTCTTGAAGCCCTTGGGGATGCTGAGCAAATTCACATAATAGATTTTGACATTGGTTTTGGTGCTCAATGGTCCTCGTTTATGCAAGAGCTTCCAAGTAGCAATAGAAAGGCAACTTCTCTCAAGATTACAGCCTTTGCCTCCCCATCAACCCACCACTCTGTCGAAATTGGCATCATGCATGAAAGTTTAACACAGTTTGCTAATGATGCGGGAATACGATTTGAGCTTGAAGTTATTAACTTGGATTCCTTTGATCCTAAGTCTTATCCCTTGTCCACCTTGAGGTCATCTGAGTGTGAGGCAATTGCTATAAATTTCCCTATCTGGTCTATTTCAAGCTGTCCGTTTGCATTTCCTTCACTTCTTCACTGCATGAAGCAACTATCTCCTAAAGTTGTTGTATCACTGGAACGCGGATGTGAACGTACTGAACTCCCCTTAAAGCATCACCTCATCCATGCTCTCCAGTATTATGAGACACTCTTAGCTAGTATTGATGCTGCTAATTTAACTCCAGACATCGGGAAAAAGATAGAGAGGTCTCTCTTCCAGCCTAGCATTGAGAACATGATCTTGGGGCGCCTCCGATCCCCTGATCGGATGCCCCCATGGAGAAATCTTTTTGCTTCTGCAGGATTTTCTCCTGTTGCATTTAGTAATATGACTGAAATCCAGGCTGAATGTGTTGTTAAGAGAACTCAGGTAGGAGGGTTTCACGTCCAGAAGCGACAGACGTCACTTGTGCTATGCTGGAAGCAGCAGGAGCTCTTGTCAGCTGTGACTTGGAGGTGCTGAGGAGCTTTTCTTCTGAAGTCAGAAGAGATTTAAGCAACTACTACTAGAGGTTTTGACTCTTCAATTTGATGTCTGTTAAAAAATCAGAATTACATTGCTTTCTGTGTCCCTGTACAATTTTACGTTTATGTCTCATTTTCCTTATGTAGTCTTGACTGTGTAGGCATGTGTTCCGCATTAAACAAATCCTAACTATCGTTGCTGTTTTATAATCAGTTTGTTGTATCTTCCTACATTTTCCTGTGTATCTATTGCTATCTTTTCTATGTTTTGATACAATCGCTAAATTCTAACAAATATTAAAATGATTTCTGGATAAGTACCGTTTGATCCTTGATTGATGAATGCTAATGTCATCATTCGGTTGTTTGCTTGGTGAAAATTGCATGTAGTTGTATAGTAATGACCTGTTTCTCTGGCTGGTTGTGCTTGGTTTCTTGTTCAAACGCAAGTCCATTCCTAATTGAACAGTTTTTTTTTCATAAAATGATGGGCTTGTATATTTTCATCTTGATAGATATATTGGTAGGTTAGATTAGAACCAGATTAGAGGCATGTCCTGGACAGCACTTTATGACATGTCTTCTCTCTTATTGTACTAATCAATAAACAGTATTCTAAACTTCAGTCAATAGTGCAAAAAAGAGATCACAAAGGAAGAGAAAGATAGATTTATAGCCGATGGGCCGGTCTAGAATAGATTCCTAGTGGTTCCTGACTTTGCAACTCAACAACAGATGCAAAAACTTGCTCCATCAAGTTGAAGTCAAAGTCGGGTAGACTAAGATGTCTAACCCAAAGGTCTGTCTTATATAGTTTCCAAGGAGAATGAAGGAAACTCGTTGGACTGTATAACCGTCCTGATATTTGAAACTTAGTAACATAATCATATGATACGAAGAATCTAGTGTGCTGATTTGATCAGCATACGTATAAAGGCTGTAGTTGATTCAGTTTCTGCTCTGAGGCGTAGTTGATGAATTGATTGATATGTGGCTCTTCTCAGTCTGCATTTAATTAAAATTATGCACGTTTACGAGTTGCAAGCATATACTCCTCAAAGTAGCCACAAATATCTATAGTCCTAATGAAAATTGTCAGTAGTGTTGCTTCTGGTTCTTTTTTGTGCAAGTCACAGGCAACACATCTAGTATTTGATTGCTGCTATCAAGGAATGAATTCATTCTTCTCTTATCAATCTTTTAAGCTTTACTTGAGAGCCTAGAGTTTATCGAAAATAACCTCTCTATCTTCACAAGGTAGGGGTAATGTTGTGTATACACCACCCTCTCCAAACCCCACTAGTGGGATTACATAGTTGGAGTTTTTGCTTAAAAGGAAATAAAGAGGAACAAAATGGTCCTTACTTTTTGTTTGTCTGTTCTTTCTCGACATGCATATTGTTTTCTAAAGGTTTGTACTTCATTTACTCTTTATTTTGCTCGTCTGATCTGATAAAACTCTCAAGTACATGTTGCACAATATTCATTTTTTTGGCCTATTGTTATTCTTAATTCTATGAGATTCCTTCTTTCGTTTCAGTTTATATGACACTATTTTCTTATTAGTTCCATTTAAAAATAACACATGTCTATGTTAAGACATGTTTTCTTAACGAGAAAGTCCTATGGCGACACAAGTGTTATGATAAATATGCCTAAGTTAACAAGTTTCAAAAGTCTTGTAACAACAAAAACACCGGTATTTTTAAAATGTCAAACAAAGAATTTTCTACGACTAAAAGTGTGGGAGTTATTGAGTATTTGTCGATGGAATAATTGAGATGCACACAAATTGAGTCAAACACCACCGTTATTAAATAAACCAATGTATATTTTCTAAAGCATTCCCATTAAACAAAGGCCCTGAATTTGGAGTGGTTAAAAAATAAGTTGAAGAGACATTATTATAACAACTATATATTATATCATTGTTATATTATAACAAATAACAACTATATATAATATCATTGTAATATTATATTTAATTAGTATCGTACGTCATTAGTTCCACCATTCTTTTGAAAATACAAAGTCCTAATCATTATTTTAGAATGGTGGTAGGTAATTAGGATTACATAATACATGTCTAAGTTCTTATTATACATTTCATTCATTGAATTTGTTATCAACAACTTGAATTATTTAATCCATCCACTTAACCAGACCACATGGGTCATGTTTGATATGTTTGATTGAACTCAATAATATAATCTAAAAATATTTGTGAATTTCAAAGTAAAACTTTATCTCAAATCCAACGTAGACCACAAGACAAGTGGACAAAATTAATTAGTAGGACCAATATTTTTGGATAATATTTTATCTTTAGCAAATAGATATAATATAATGTTGAACATGACAAACATTAATCATTTAATTATATACAATCTACCTCAAATAAGCTAATACAAACAATATGTCGTTTTCATTTATGCAAGACTTCAATATTAAACTTGATACGTACCTTTAATTTAGGCCAAAAAGCATATAAAAAAATAAGCTTGTAAATTGACCCTCACCCCATCCCCAAATAAAAAAAATAAAAAAATTATAAGTAAAAAAATAAAAGAATTTATTTACAATCACCACCGGTTAGGTACTAAATATTCCATGAGATTTCTACGGCAACAAAGCTTAATTTCAATAAAGTTGGGATCAATTACATGATTTTTTATGAATGGTGCTGTAAGAATTCATCACGAAATTGACTAGTTCAACGCTAGCAATTTACCACATGTTTTCTTTATTTAAATTTGGGATGACAATATAAACAAACTTGCACAAGTGGAATTAAATTTCTCATATATTTAACAATATGAAATGATTGTGTATTTATATTAACTTATTATCAATTTGCTTAACAATTTCCTTTAATTATCTTTAATAATTTAATCGATAACCTAATAAGATTTATTTTCACACTAGCTTCCTAGATAATTTTGTGGTTCCAAAGAAGATTATCTAGTTTATGTATTAAAGTTTTTCTTTTGGTTCTAGTTCTCCGCTACTACCCACAATGGGGACTTTTTATTTTCTTCCCTAAGTTTCATTTCAATTTCACCTGCTTGACAATCTCTCTCCCGATCAAAAATAGGTAAAAATCAAAGCTCGCAAGAATCTTAGGTTCTGAAAATTGTTGGGACAAATAAATTGGAAAGTTAGGACGATTCGAATTCTACAACTACATACTACTATATATATATCGTTTAGACTGTAGTATCACATGTTCCTTTTTATATTTTATTACAACGTTTAAAAATATAAGTTAACAGTCTGTCGATTAAATCGATGACTGAATCACAAAGTGGTGTTAACGATTGTGAAATAACCCATATCAAACAATAACATATTCAGTGAAAAGTTGAGTCTGAGGAGGCTAAAGTGTTACACATGTCTTACCATATTAATAAACTAATGTCTAATAAAAACCCATAAGTTAATAGTTCAATTATCAGTTTAACATATTAATAAACTAATGTCTAATAAATCGAATCAATGTCAGTCTAAATCAAAACAAATGAACCGATAAACAACCCTACCAAACACATTTAATCTTGACTATAATTGTTTCATTTTTTTAGTAATAAAAGGAATATATTTTTTCAAATATAGGCTATACTACAAAATGTGAAGGCCTAGAGGCAAAGCCCATGTGATGGAGTAAGGGAGAATGAATGTGATCCATTGAATATTAGTTTTGGGGTGCTAAAGTGGTCCATCCTTAGCCCATCCAATGAATAATAACATTTCTTTGGTTTTGTCAGACATTCTTCTAACTAGATTGTGGTGTGGATTGTTTTTCTAAACTTATTTTATTTATAAAAAATAAAAGTTTTTAAAAATGTTTTGTTTTTAATGTAACTTGGTGATTTTATATTCATCCTTCCTCTTCAACTGATAAAAAAAACAAGTGATGGGCAAAGGGTAATGGCAACCAAGTACTTTGGTCTTGTCTTTCTCACAACTCTTAGACATCTAGTGATGACACAACTTGCAAAAAAAAGTAAAAGTCTATTCAATTCTGTATTGCGTTGTTTCAACTTTCAAGTATTTCATATATACCAATAAGAGTTGCACGGAGGCGTGATAAGTACTCCTTCATCCTTAATCAAGAGGTCCCGCGTTCGAGTCTCCATGGTTATGGAGTGACCTTTGTTAGATAACGCTTTATCCCTAATGTGAGACCTTCTTACGCGAATCCGAATTTAGTCGAGCTCCAATATAGATACCGAACACCAAAGAAATATTATATAGACTAACTAATTGTGATTAGTGTTAGGTATGTTTGCTTGTTCACTTCAATTCTTATGTTTATAGAAGTTTCTTAGTCCTGCCAAAAAAAATAAAAAATTATAGTGGACTTCTAGTACTTTTATTTTCATTTCGAATAACATTAGTTTGAGATTTGTTAAATAGAATAACATAATCAATAAGAATCATATAATTAGGTAAAATTTTAGTGAAGAATATTTTATCAAACTTCAAAAAAAATATTTCGATGTTTGAATTTCACAAGAACACGTTTTAGATAAAAATATCTGAGTCAAATACAAAATTTTACTTTCAGTCACGTATGTCTCATGTTATTTCGTAAAATAGATAAACTTACAAAATTAATAATCAATTTGAGTATAAATTAAAGGGCGACACCCATAACTGGTCTTTGTGCATTTCACTAAATAGGATATCAACAAACTTTTTTCAAATTAAGGAAAGTTCTTTCGCATAAATGCCCTTATTTTGTCCTTCAATACGTCAAGTAAAACTAAATGAAATGAACTTTCAAACACAAAATGGCCAAAAACACATCAAACTCCAAAAAAACACGTGCGCTATTCAATTAAAAAGGAATAAAGCATATATGTCTATAAAAATATTGAACTTCACTTTCTAAATACTATAACAAATTTAGATAAAATACTACAAATATTATGTCGGATAATTTAATTCATATAGAATTTATATCGAACAAAACAAAGTTCAGTTTCAGAAGATAATAAACTCTATAAATGTTACAAAAGCTTTTGCCAGACGAAGCAAGTATGCATAAATAAAAATACTTCATCCATTAACTTTTTTTAAATAAGCAATTGAAACAAAAAATTAAATATATGAGATAGGTGGAGCAAAAATTAAAGACCAGTCAATTTTAAGAGCACAAAGGAACAACATTGGGCCTTTTTCTTCCCCCTCGGTCCCATTTGAATTGGGCCATTATAAGTTGTAAGTCTCACAATTACTGGGCCGTAAAGCCCATTAGAAGTTTCTGGACTATTCCCTAACCCAAAACCCGGGAAAACAATACGGGTCCCACATTCCCTGCTCCGCAAGACAGCAAGAACCTTGGAGAAGGGGCCAAATTTTCAAACTGCAAACCTTTATATAATTCTCCAAAATCCAAAACCTCAAAGAATTAACAAAATCCTAACTGCTGTAAAACCCTAGATTCCATTCAAATCGAACCCAAAAAAGGTTAATTGAAGAAGAAAACACAAACAATTTTGATCTTCAATGGGGTTTTTCAGAAGCACATTTTCGTTTGCTATGGGTACGGGTTTGGGTATCTACTTGGCCCAAAATTACAACGTTCCCAACATCCAGAAGCTCGTCAACACTGGAGTTGTTATCGCCAAGCATTTTGAAGAGAATTATCGCAAACCGAAGAAGAGGGATGATGATAATTAGTACCTGTTCGTTACGTCGTCGTTTGGTCATTCACCAGGTGCTTAGTGTTTGAATTTTAACCTCTATGGCGGGTGTGGGGTGGGTGGGGAGGGGGTTAGCAAATTAGAGTTTTTTTTGGGAGGGTGAGTTTTGGGAATTTGAGGAAGTTTACTGAATTTTGTGAATGTTTTTATCTATATGATTTATCAATGAAATGTGATTTTGCCTCAGTTGTTTTGATATGATTGATGTTCCTTTTATTGTTATCTCTTTTTTGGTGGTGGAAACAAAGGAAAAATTATGTCTTTTTACTTTTATATATGTGCATACAAAAGTAATATAGGAATGAAATAGAGCTGAATTTTGCAGTGAATACGGATTTATATAGTTGAATTTGGGATTGAGGCGTAGTTGATTGAGAGAATAAATTTTAGAGGAAATTTCCAGTGAATAATAAAGGCAATGGTTAGGAGATTTGTGAAATATGAGAATTTGGTGAATTTCGATGAGCCTATATCTCATTTATTGGCTGTCAAATATCAGAATATACTGAGATGAACGCGATTTGTGAAAGGGATAAATGATTGTAGGGATAAGACCAGCTTATGTAATTGTTAGATGAGATTACATGCAGTAGTATTCCCTTATGGATATGTTTTTTTTTCCTTACAAAATGGATGGAATTTCCTCTTTAACAATCACAGTTTATGCATCTTATTTCACCTCCAGCTAGCCAAAGTTTATTAAATAAATAGAAAGGAAACACAAACAAATGCGTGTAGAAAGCAGACCTCTATTCCACTAACAGGGAGGTCTGGTTCTAAAGCCCATTCTTTTAACAAGTTGAGTATGGCGTTTTTGTGATTGCCATATTTCAATTGTTGTGCGAGTCTCTGACTGAATCATTTCCCTGTCGATATGATGACTTCCAAGACTATACAACCAATAACAGAGTCAAAATATTTGCAACTTGTGTTAGCACTGATCTAAGGAACTTCATCTGGTTATGAGTATTTCAAGTTGTATTTTGCTTGGCAAACGGTAACTACATTTTCCCCTAATTTTATATCCTGTTGATGTACTACAGTTATTGCTGACAACAGAAAAAATCTCATTCTCGATTGATACCTCTAATCTTCTATATCAACATAAAAGTGCAAGGCGATAGAATGAATTTAATGGTTTATCGCATTTAGTGATAATTAAGGCATGCAGAAGTGTTCGTAATCTTTCAACTCCCTCATTCACAGTCAGATATCTGTTATGAGCATCAGTTTTCAGGATTTACTTATCCAACATTTTCTTCAGTGGAGATTAAGCAGAAAATATATACAGCAAAATCCCTAACAAGTAATTTAGATATGCAATGCGTCCTGAACAAGAAAGAAGTGGCTATTGAAACAACTTATGTGATGAAACAGTGAAGGGAACAGATTAATAACTTCTCTGGAAATGTGTATGCTTGCGGTTAGGATCAGCCGATCAGCAATGATCCTAGCTGACAGTATTTTATGCTACTTGTGTTATTGAAGCATTTGCGAACATTAAGATTGATTGAAAATGCTTCATTAGAATCCATGTCATCAAGCATTAAACTTACCGTTAATGTTTGATAGAATGATTTTCTGGTTAAAAAACGAACATTTGTGTGCAGGAAATAGTTGATTTTATGAAGGGGTGAGTGTAACTTAAGCTTAATCTACTTTTTCAAAGTACTAATTGGTGTCTGGTAGTTCGGAAAACTTATTGATCCTTTGCTTGAAAAATTGCAAAAGTAGTACTTAAAATGATTCTCAGCTTTTGATTTAGGCATTGCCATCTACTTATTAACTGTCCATATGTGAACTAGTTTTACCATGAGAGAGACGGGCTTGGTGATGCAAACCTTGCTTAAAGCTTCAATTTCTATTGTTTATGACCAGACGCTCCTGAGAGTTGTTTCTGCACTCAGTTTGTGAGATCCCATCTGGATTGGAGCAGTTTTAAAGCAGTTTTGAGGACTCTTCCTTTCCACATATATCAATTTAGATATCCAGGGCACTCAGAAAGTGTGTTTCTTGACATGGTTGGCAGTTGGGAGCGGTTTTGACAGCTGAAACTTGATGAAGAGGAGTATAACATATACCAGTTAGTGTTTTATGTGTACGAGCTCGGGTGTGGACCCACCTCCTTTTACATTGTCACTGAGTATCTCTCTTGTACTTTTAATTGAACACCTTTAGATGGTTTGGACTCCAATGGGCGGTGCACGTACCTTGAGGGAAGCCTGTTCAACTGAACATTTAGAAGAATGAGGAGTAACCAGAAGGTGTGGGATATCACCTCACTAGCACCCATTTATTGTATGGAAAAAGAGAAACAGGATAGCTTTTGAAGGAACAGAAAATGATTTTGTACATTTGAGGAACAGCAACCTCTAGTCAGATTCTTTCTTTTAGGTGCACCCATGAGATTCCAATATGTATGGAAGATTGGGTGTCTATTATCGCTACATAGGTTTTGTACTTCTTGGGATACCACTTGTATACCAGAGTTTTCATCCCATTATAAATGAAATTAGTTTACCTTATCAAAAATAAAAACATTGCTGGAACAGTGATACCAATCCCCCCAATCAGAAAGAGAGATGGAAAATTGTCCTAGCTTGCATTTGGTGGACTGTGTGGGGAGAAAAAAATCAAGTTTGTTTTGAAGACAAAGCCATTAGTATACAGAAACTAAAGATGAAATGTTTAGGGCTTTTTTTTTTTTTTTGGTGTAAACATAGCTTAATGGAGGAGTTAGAATCAGTTTATGATCTAATCGATTCTTTATGAGAAGATTAAGGACTAGGAGCTTATTTTTTTTGCTCATCTGGATGTAAATATGGGGGACTACACACCCTTCATGTAGTTTTGCTATTAATACACAAAAATGTTGCCTGTTCAGAAAAAAAAAAAACAACATTGCTAAAGGAATTCTGTCCTTTTTTACTAATAAAATAACCTTCTCTATGTTGATGCAAATGAGTCCCTATGTGGCACTAGCAGGCTAGATCGTGGAGCAATCTGTTTGGATTTGATTTCTTGTCTTTCTTCTTATGTGCTAATAGTGATACCAATATTGTTTTACTGGTCATACTGATGTCGACTTCTTCGGGTTCTTGCTTGGTTTGGTGGATTCTTCCTTGGAGTGGTCTCAAGGATATGGTTGGGTATTTTAGATTTGACTCAAGGGTGCAAGTGGTCCTAACGGAATAATTGTTTTGCTAATTGTCTCTGTGTGGGAAAGATGCAGAGCATGCTCCTCCGTCTTCTGTATTCTAATAGGTATTGAATATTTTCTTTTCGTGTCTCGAAGCTTTCTTTAAACTGCTGTTCTTATGTAAGTTCTCAATTACGTGCAATCTCTTCTTTAAAAGTGTGTAAAGTGTGCTTCTGTGTTATTCCAGATGCTTATGTTCTTCGATGATCTAACTGATGGGACCTCTTGGTTCTGGAAACTTGATAAATATTTAATTATGCACGTTGATAGCCGCTGAGTGCTCCTCTATATTTGGTAATATCTCTATTTTTCTTCTCTGCTTCTGTTTTCTTTTGTTTACCACACACGCCTACTTGATTTTGTTTGTAGGGTGGAGGGGTAGATCATTCAGTGACCAATTAGATTAGGAGAGGGCGGTGTCCAGTTATGCGCTGCTGAGTCTGTTGTTTCTTGGTCTTTTGGTGCTCGCACTGTGATGTGGATCTTCAGCTTTGAGGAAAAGGGATGTTTTTTGGCATCTTCAGTGATTTCCGGGGTATGGTGTGGAATTTTCCAACTTCGCACTTGACTGGGAAATTGGTTGGCAGTTATTTCAGATAGGAGGGTATTATGTAACCTTAAACTAAATTATTGTTTAGCACAACACTTTATCTTCATCATCAAACTCTTGCCTCACTGGGAATACTTATAAACTCATAATTGATTTAAATTCTTACTGCTTAGTGGAAGTCATAGTCTTTTGTATTTATTAGGATACAGAAAATCGCTTGAAGGGTTGGAAAATATTTTTGTATCATTAGGATAATTTTCAAGTTTTTTTTTGTGATATTTTTGAGCAAGTATGATGTGCCAATTACATAGATGACTGCATGCCTTTTTGTAAAGTCATGTATCAGGAGGCTAAACTCTCTAGATGCTCTCATTGTGTACCGTGTATACAGGAGTATTGCTTGCATAAATAATTATTACCTTACAGGCTTACACAAATAAACAGAATTTGGCAATGAAATAACTGAACTATTCAGTTTCAAAAAAATTAACTGAACTATTGTAGGTCATGATCATCACTGCAGATTTTGACACTGGATTGAGTTGGAACATTTCTATGTTATTTTCATAGGGAAAATTGTGATGGAGTTATTATTTAGAGAACAAGCTAGAGTCTTGATGTGAAACAAATAAATTTCGGTTGTATCTTACATAAAATAAAAATAAACAAATATGATACTATTGCAATAGAACTTAAGCAGCATCTTTTTTCTTTCTCCACTTCCAGGCATTTGCTTCTTAGTCCACAGTTAGATACAATTCAGATGAACTTTGGGAAGTCGGAGAACAATTTGAGGGTGAGCTACTACTGCAGGAGAAGTTGTCTACCTCTTTGCTATGTGAGCGCCAATGATCAATTTTTTCCAATTGATCTGGTGCTGAACTTGGAAGTGGCTGTGAACGAAGAATATGCAGAACACTCTCTGCTTTCCCCAGAAGTAAGATGGCAGAGCGGACACCTGCTGCTCTCTCTTCAATGGTGCCATGGTGGCATCGCATGGATATAACTTTATCAAGGTTGGTAAGACAAGCACCTGTTATATCCGCAATCATGGTTGACAATCTGTCAAACATGGATTTGCTGTTCTCAAACACCCTGCTATCAGAACTTTGCAGAAGAGTTTGACACACTCTGTACATACAGTTGGCTGCCAACATATTGGGAGGCCATGTTGAAGGTGAACCCTTTAAACAAGCATTTGGATCTTTCTTTCTGAATTCGATGAATCTCTCCTTTGCTTTCTCAGAGAGTCCTTCAAGCACGCCTTTTGGATTTTGTCCTTCAGTGGCAGCTTTACGGAGATCGACGTCCAGCCACTTGTAACATAAGTCAACTTCTATCCACACTAACTCTGCCGCCTTCCTGATGTATACTAGGTCATTTCTGCTATCCAGGTTCTCTTCAACAAGTTTGACGTACATGAAACCTTCATACACACTCCTTATTAATTCCTTGATTAAGTGGAAATCAATGTCTGGAAGTGCAATTGCAATGCTTGTCAGTGTCACTATAGGAAGAGCCCAGCAATTAGGAGGTTCTTCTGAGTCTAAAGAAGGAATTTTAGCATGGTCGAATTCGTTCACTCCCCTAAATCCAGGTGATGACTTCACTTTCTCCAAAAATTGTATTAGATGTTTAGGCTGCTCCTTTTTCCCCATCCCTATCCATTTGTCCACCACATCACAGTTGCTTTGCATCATCAAATCAATTAATATTTCCTCTCCTTCGAGGTGTAAAACATAGTGGCTAAGATCTGGCTTTAGACTAGCTTGTGACTCTATATCATGACTCCACACCACATTTTTGCATTTCAGCATCCTGGTTGCTTTCTGACAGCTTATCAGTAACCAACTCACAGAGAAAGTGGAAATGACCCGAACTACCTTACTGAGTGACACCATCAGAATTTGCATCCAAATGCAGAAATCGAGAAGTTTGTTCTTTGTCTTATGAGCGAATTTTCTACCATGCCGGCCACAAATTCTGAAATCCAACGGGCATTCTTTCCACTTAAGCAGTATATGGATCCAGTAGTTCTCCACTTTGAACAACGTGAGTTTGCAGGCATTATTTGTTTTTTTGGGGCATTGGAAATTTATGGCTATGAACCATCTAAAAGCTGGTGCAATAGTTCCCACTCCTATTGCCACTGTGTGAGTTACAAGAATCAAGGTTATGGACCACTTGTATTCAGAGTCTCCACTACAAAAGCTTAAGCTCGAATGAAGAAAGTAAGACCTAAGCATGGCTTGAGCATAAATTACTGTGCTCAGAAGGCAGAAACCTCCAGAGGCAGTGCATGTTGCTAAGCGCCCCGCGACAAAGTGGGGGCTAGAGGTATAGGCCATGGTCCATAATATCATCAGTTCGTCCTTCAGTTTCTGAGTTTTGCATGTATAGCTGATGTTGCGTTCTTTGTTTGCTAACTTGTACCTCTTGTTATATTTCAGGTCCAAATAACACTTTGTAGTTGGTATTGTCAAGGCTGAGGAGATCAGTAACAGAAGCAAAATAAGCATAAGAAACATGAGGGCTATATGCTCTTTGCAGAAAACATAGATAACACCAGTAGCTAATTGTATGCCAATGTTCACGATGGCTGTGATGATGAAAATCCCCAAAGCCACTATGTTCATCAACAGCTCTTTATTCTCCATTTGACCTAAAGAAGGCAAAAAATTAGCAATTACCGTACAGAGTAGAGCAGCACTGCTAAGTTTTGTCAGCTGATCTTGTCGGCGAGGCATGGATGTATTTAGATCAACAGACAATTTGGTGGCAACAGCTAGGAGTGTCAATGTTGTAGCATTAAGAGAGAAGAAGTTGCAAGGAAACCATAATTTTCTACGGCGCAGGCCATGAAGGACATCAATTGCCATGGCTAGTGCACAAGCTGCAGATGCTGCTGCAACATAGATACCGATCCATGGCATCGGCTCGTTGAATTTTGAGTCATCTAGGTTGCCATCTATGGTGCAACCAATCTTTCCCATCTCGTTTAAAAGGTGAAATCTTTGTGTATGTGGAGTATTTGAGGATTTCTTGAGGAGGGGGTGTTTCTACTATGGGTATTTAGCTGCAGCCATATCTATTTGTTTCTTTGACTCTCAAAGATTTACTCTTTCTGGTAGCATCTCCAATGAAATTTGGCCACTTAACTTGATTTGGTCATGGATGATTTCACTTTCTGAATGATGTTAGAATGTCAGTAAGATGGATGATGGACACTGACATGATTATTTATTTGAAATCTGGTGAGTATTGTTGGCTTTGGTTTGCCGGAGGGGTTCCTCTGATGTGTTTATTATATTAAAGTCAAGCACATGTTTAGAAATTTTTGAAGTCTATCTGAAGCGCCTATATCAAGGGGTTCCCCAATTGGTTGCCAAGATTGTCTGAAAGTCAAATGTGGGACAATAGTAGGTATAATACAAACTTGGACCACGTTGATTAGCTCACTTGATGGGTGCAACAGGCCACTGATTGTTTAGCAAGGTACTCCCTCAATTCATTTTTACTTTTACTTATTACTTTTAATATATCAAATTATTCTTTACATGTTTTATTCTTAACATTAATTACTTAATCCCAAATCATTTTCCATGATCTCATACTATACATCAATTAATAGGGATAATGTGGTAGTGTACTAAAATAGTCATGTCAATCATTATTTTTTTAATGAGCGTGTCAAATTCAAATGTAACAAGTAAAAGTGAATAAACGAAGTATTATAAAAGAGAACTTATTGCCCCCCCCTAATGCAGCCAAGCTGATGACCCAAGAATGACTCTTTACACGGATGGGATAGAGGGAGTACTTTTTTGTGCGCGGGAACTGAGGGCCGCCTCCTTGAAGTTTGCTTTTCTTATACGTAATTTTTATAAAAAGAACTTTTTACTTCCCAAATCAATTCACCCCATTATTACAGTTTAGTAACACAGTGTTGAATTTTCAATGTTCCCTTCTCTGATTACCCAGTGAAGTGTATAGTACTAACTCTTAAAAAATAAGTACATGAAAAGAACTAAGGTTTACTACTTATTTATTAGCTTGTAGTACTACTAGTCTTTTCCACGGTAAGTGTAGTTTCAATTTTTGTTATCCCCTTCACATAATTCAGTTCCTCATTTAGTAATAAATAATTAAAAGTTAAAAATTAAAAAATTAAAAAGGGGAAACCCCTCCACCCACCCCTGCAATAACAACTATCCAAGGAAATAGTTTGACTTTTCAGTCTGCATCTCCTTCAGTAGACTTTTCTTGTCTTTGACTCCAACAACATTGGATATTGGACTTATGAATAAATCTAGATCAAACAGACAACCATGGATTACCTTTCTTAGGGTTCTGTCATGTTGAATTAGTTTTTCTATTTACTGAATTTTAAGATACTCATTAAGCTATTATTTCTCTGGCTATATGTTTGTAGATGACACATAAGATTTAGTGTGTAGTTCCAATATCTAAATGAAATTCACATTGGTCTATCAGTGAATATATTGAGCATTGTAACTTAAAGTGAGGTGTAAGTTTGTCGTCTCTATATCATTTGTAGCGAGTAAGCTAGTAAATATTCACAAACGAAAAGCATACATAATTAAGAAAAATGAAGAATAGAAAATGCAAGAGTGAAGATAATTTTGATTTTTCATTCAACATAATGCCTATTGTAACTATTTATAAGGACCCATAAGGGTGGCTGAATTGGTGCACCAGGTGTATCCCACAAGGGTAGCCAGAGATCAATATCTCCTACCAAGGCCTTCTCAATTAAGCTTGTCGCAATGGGTTAGCCTTGCGCGGCTTACTATTGGTTCACATGCTGCCACTGGAAGGATAGCGACTACGGATTTCCTGTGGTTCCAAAAAGAATAATTATTTATAAGGATTTTCATAGATCAAAGCTAAGTTTCCCAACAACATTCAGAGTGACTCAACTGAAAACTATATTGAATAAATTAGGGACTAACTAAACTACAAAAAACATACAAGCTTTCTAACTACTCTAGTCTTAACTTCTCAACATACAAATATCTTACTATATCGAAATGGTTTGTTATCTTATGTGAGCTATACAAGTAGGGAGGACAATAAGGCTAATGCAGAATTCAAAGAGCACAAGCAAATATTAGACCAAGTAGAGGAAAACTTGGCAATCTCTAAGACCAATTTAGCAGCCAAAAAGACAGTGTTGCAGGTTAGTTTTCTTGCATCATGTTATTTCATGTAAACCACTTTTTCAAATATGATACTACTGCAACAGAACTTAGCATGTCTTTTTAATCAAAGATTTTGTTTGGATGATTGTGATCTATTGTATTGTGTTGTGTTAGTTTTTACAATGTTTGTTTTGATTGTTACTTAAACGTTATGTAATGACAAAAAGACTCATTTTATGTCAGGACCGATTTGGTGTGATTGCGTCGTTACCTTCTTCTTTTTTTTTTTTTCTTTTTCTCATTTGTCTTTGCTTATTATGTGATAATCCTATTTTATCCTTCACCCTACCGTTCTTGTAGGTTAATCCTCAAATTGCTGATGTATGACATTATGTAGTGACAAGAAACGATACAATCTATCCAAACGTTGTATTCATCAAAACAATACAACAAACTACAATATAATGCAATACATTATGAAACAATATGTAACAACCATCCAAACAAGATGTCAGACATGTACTTCTCAGTCCACTGCTAGATACAAGTCAGATGAACTTTGGGAAGTTGGAGTACAATTTGAGGTTAAACTACTACCGCAGGAGAGGTAGTCTCCTTTGCTAATTGTACACCAATGATCAATTTTCGCCAATTGATCTGGTGCTGAACTTGGAAGTGGCTGTGAACGAAGAATTTCCAGAATATTCTCTGCTTTTCCAAGAAGTAAGATGGAAGAACGGACACCTTTTGATCTCTCCTTAATGGTGCCATGGTGGCATTGCATAGCTCTTTGTAGGTTTGTAAGACAAGCGCCTGTTATGTCCGTGATCATGGTTGACAGTTTATCAAACATGATTTTGCTGTTCTCAAACTCTATGATATCAGAATTTACCAAAAGAGTTTGACAGATTCCGTACATACAGTTGGCTGCCAACATATTGATAGGCCATTTTGAAGGTGATTCCTTTGGACAAACAGTCAAATCTTTCTTTCTGAATTCGATGAATCTCTGCTTTGCTTTCTCAGAGAGACCTTCAAGCATGTCTTTTGGATTTTGTCCTTCAGTGGCTGTCTTCTGGAGATCCACATCCAGCCAGTTGTAACATAGATCAACATCTAACCACACTAATTCTGCTGCCCGCCCGCCTGATATTTGCGAGGTCTTTTCTTGCATCCAGGTTATCTTCCGCTACTTTGATGTACATGAGACCTTCATTCACACACCTGATGAGTTCCTTGATTGAATGAAAGTTGATGTTTGGAAGTGCAATTGCTACGCTTGTTAGTGTCACTACTGGGAGAGCCCAGCAATTAGGAGGATCTTCCTAGTTAAGCGAAGGAATGTGAGCACTATCAAATTCATGCACTCCTCTGAATCCAGGTGATGATTTCAGTTTCTCCAGTAGTCGTAGAAGATGTTTATGCTGCTTCTTTTTCCCTATCCCAATCCAATGATCTACCAGATCACTGTTGCTTTGCATCATCAAATCAATTAAAGCTTCCTCTCCTTCAAGATGTTATTATTTATAAAACAAGCTAGAGTCTTGATGTGAAACAAATAAATTTCAGTTGTATCTTACAAAGCATAAAAATAAACAAATATGGTACTATTGCAATAGAACTTAAGCAGCATCTTTATTCTTTTTCCACTTTCAGGCATTTGCTTCTTAGTCCACAGTTAGATACAAGTCAGATGAACTTTGGGAAGTTGGAGAACAATTTGAGGGTGAGCTACTACTGCAGGAGAGGTAATCTACCTCTTTGCTATGTGAGCGCCAATGATCAATTTTTCCCAATTGATCTGGTGCTGCACTTGGGAGTGGCTGTGAACGAAGAATATGCAGAAAACTCTCTGCTTTCCCCAGAAGCAAGATGGCAGAGCGGACACCTGCTGCTCTCTCTTCAATGGTGCCATGGTGGCATTGCATGGATATAACTCTATCAAGATTGGTAAGACAAGCACTTGTTATATCCGCAATCATTGTTGACAATCTGTCAAACATGGTTTTGCTGTTCTCAAACGCTTTGCTATCAGAACTTTGCAGAAGAGTTTGACATACTCTGTACATACAGTTTGCTGCCAACATATTGGTAGGCCATTTTGAAGGTGAATCCTTTAAACAAGCATTTGGATCTTTCTTTCTGAATTCGACGAATCTCTGCTTTGCTTTCTCAGTGAGTCCTTCAAGCACACCTTTTGGATTTTGTCCTTCAGTGGCAGCTTTGCGGAGATCGATGTCCAGCCACTTGTAACATAAGTCAACTTCTACCCACACTAACTCTGCCGCCTTCCTGATGTATACTAGGTCTTTTCTGCTATCCAGGTTCTCTTCAACAAGTTTGACGTACATGAGACCTTCATACACACTCCTTATTAATTCCTTGATTAAGTGGAAATCAATGTCTGGAAGTGCAATTGCAATGCTTGTCAGTGTCACTATAGGAAGAGCCCAGCAATTAGGAGGTTCTTCCGTGTCTAAAGAAGGAATTTTAGCATGGTCGAATTCGCGCACTCCCCTGAATCCAGGTGATGACTTCACTTTCTCTAAAAATCGTATTAGATGTTTAGGTTGCTCCTTTTTCCCCATCCCTATCCATTTGTCTACCACATCACAGTTGCTTTGCATCATCAAATCAATTAATACTTCCTCTCCTTCAAGGTGTAAAACATAGTGGCTAAGATCTGGCTTTAGACTAGCTTGTGACTCTATATCATGACTAGACACCACATTTTTGCATTTCAGCATCCTGGTTGCTTTGTGACAGCCTATCAGTAACCAACTCACAGAGAAAGTGGAAATGATCCGAACTATCTTACTGAGTGACACCATCAGAATTTGTATCCAAATGCAGAAATCGAGAAGTTTGTTCTTTGTCTTATGAGCGAATTTTCTACCATGCCGGCCACAAATTCTGAAATCCAACGGACATTCTTTCCACTTGAGCAGTATATGGATCCAGTAGTTCTCCACTTTGAACAACGTGAGTTTGCAAGCATTATTTGTTTTTTTGGGGCATTTGAAATTTATGGCTATGAACCATCGAAAAGCTGGTGCAATAGTTCCTACTCCTATTGCCACTGTGTGAGTTACAAGAATCAAGGTTGTGGACCACTTGTATTCAGATTCTCCACTACAAAAGCTGAAGCTCGAATGGAGAAAGTAAGACCTAAGCATGGCTTGAGCATAAATTACTGTGCTCAGAAGGCAGAAACCTCCAGAGGCAGTGCATGTTGCTAAGCGCCCCGCAACGAAGTGGGGGCTAGAGGTATAGGCCATGGTCCATAATCTCATCAGTTCGTCCTTCAGTTTCTGGGTTTTGCATGTATAGCTGATGTTGCATTCTTTGTTTGCTAACTTGTACCTCTTGTTATATTTCAGGTCCAAATAACACTTTGTAGTTGGTATTGTCAAGGCTGAGGAGATCAGTAACAGAAGCAAAATAAGCATAAGAAACATGAGGGCTATATGCTCTTTGCAGAAAACATAGATAACACCAGTAGCTAATTGTATGCCAATGTTCACGATGGCCGTGATGACGAAAATCCCCAAAGCCATTATGTTCATCAACAGGTCTGTATTCTCCATGAGACCTAAAGAAGGCAAAAAATTAGCAATTACCGTACAGATTAGAGCAGCACTGCTAAGTTTTGTCAGCTGATCTTGTCGGCGAGGCATGGATGTATTTAGATCAACAGACAACTTGGTGGCAACAGCTAGGAGCGTCAAGGTTGTAGCGTTAAGAGAGAAGAAGTTGCAAGGAAACCATAATTTTCTACGGCGCAGGCCATGAAGGACATCAATTGCCATGGCCAGTGCACAAGCTGCAGATGCTGCTGCAACATAGATACCGATCCATGGCATCGGCTCGCTGTATTTCGAGTCATCTAGGTTGCCATCTATGGTGCAACCAATCTTTCCCATCTCGTTTCAAAGCTGAAATCTTTGTCTATGGTGGAGTATTTTGAGAATTTCTTGTGGGGTGTATCTACTCTGGATTTTTTGCTGCAATCATATCTATTTGTTTCTTTGACTCTCTTTCAAGCTATTTCCAGTGTTTTCCAAGATTTACTCTTTCTGGTAACATCTTCACTGAAATTATGCCATTTACTTGATTTTGTCATGGATGATTTCACTTATTGAATGATGTTAGAAAAGTCAACAACATTATTATTTATTTGAAATTTAGTGAGTTATAATTGGCTTTGATTGCTGGAGGGGTTCCTCTTATATGTTTAGTATTAAAGTCAAGCACACATGTTTAGAATATTTTGACGTCTATCTGAAGCCTCGCGGAAACAACCTTTCTATCTCATCAAGGTAAGGATAAGGTCTACGTACATCGACATATAATAGTATGTTATTGTCATTGTTAATTGTAATTATCTGACGCCCGCCCCTATATAAGCGGTGGGTGGGATGGTGGGTCCAAGTAGTTGCCAAGATTGATAGTACAGGCCATGTTGATTAGCTCACTTGATGGGTCCCAAATTAGTAACACTGTGATATGAATTTTCAATGTTCCCTTCTCTGATTACCCAGTGTAATACACAGTACTAACTTTTAAAAAACAAAAAGAATATGAAAAGAACTGAGGTTTACTAT
>JAJOOO010004753.1:0-14385 GCA_029582685.1 Solanum piurae | reverse complement strand
CAAGACTCAGAATGGTTGATCTCTCAGACAACAGTTTCACAGGTGTAATTCCTGAATCACTAGGTAACTTAGAGTACCTTGAGGTTTTGAACTTGGAGCTGAACAATTTTATCAGTGATTCATCATTGAGATTCCTTACATCATTAACAAACTGTAGGAAACTACGAGCACTCCGGTTTAATGAGAATGCATTGGATGGGACTTTATCGGCGTCTGTTGGTAATTTCTCAAACTCTCTGCAAAATTTTCAAGGAAATGGCTGTAAGCTAAAGGGCGTCATTCCTCGAGAAATTGGTAATCTCACTGGAGTCATATATATGAGTTTGTATAAGAATGAGTTGACTGGACATATTCCAAATACTGTCCAAGACATGTTGAACCTTCAAGAATTTTATCTACAAAGCAACGAGATTAAAGGAACCATACCAAATGTTATATGCAGTTTAAAGGATCTTGGTGCATTAGACTTGTCAGGAAATCATATTTCTGGTTCGATGCCCTCATGCTTAGGGAATGTAACTAGTTTGAGGAAAGTTAATCTAGCTTACAACAGGCTGAATTCTAGATTACCTGCAAACTTGGGGAACCTTCAGGACCTCATAGAATTCAATGTTTCATCCAATTCGTTAAGTGGTCATATTCCTCTGGAGTTGGGAAATTTAAAGGCAGTGACACTTATTGATTTGTCAAAAAATGATTTTCCTGGTAAAATTCCTAGCACTTTAGGGGGTCTAGCTGAATTGACTGATCTTTCTCTAGCACATAATAGATTAGATGGGGCTATTCCAGATTCATTTGGCAAAATGTTGTCACTGGAATACTTGGATTTGTCCTATAACAATCTTAGTGGTGAAATTCCAAAGTCATTAGAAGCCCTTGTGTATCTCAAATACATAAATTTCTCATTCAATAAACTCAGTGGAGAAATTCCCATTGGCGGTCCTTTTAAAAATGTCGCCAGTCAATCTTTCCTATCCAATGATGCACTCTGTGGTGACTTCTGGATTAATGTAAAACCATGTCAAACCAAGTCAACAGAGAAGCCAAGAGGAAAAAGAGTGCTTATCGGTTTATATACATTGTTAGGGATTGGATCACTCCTTGTGTTGGCCGTTGGATATGTGGTGTTAAGATTGAGAAAGACAAAGAAGAATGCAAGTCAAGCAGATGTGTCTTTGGTAAAAGAGCATGAAAGGATTTCCTATTATGAACTTGAACATGCAACAGAAGGATTTGACGAAAGCAACTTGCTTGGTACAGGAAGTTTTAGCATGGTCTACAAAGGGATACTTAAAGATGGTACTCTTTTGGCAGTAAAGGTATTCAATGTGCAATTGGAGGGTGCTTTCAAAAGTTTTGACACGGAATGTGTGATACTCCGGAACCTTCGCCACAGAAATCTGACCAAAGTCATAACGAGCTGCTCAAACCTTGATTTCAAGGCCCTGGTGTTGGAATACATGCCCAATGGGACACTTGATAAATGGTTATATTCTCACAACTTGTTCTTGAACTTATTGCAGAGATTAGATATAATGATAGATGTTGCATCTGCAATGGACTATCTCCACAATGGCTATTCATCACCTGTGGTGCATTGTGACTTGAAGCCAAGCAATGTGTTGCTAGATCAGGAAATGGTTGCTCATGTAAGTGATTTTGGCATTGCAAAAATGTTAGGTGCAGGAGAGGCTTTCATTCAAACAAGGACAATTTCAACCATTGGATATATTGCTCCAGGTACATTTTATAGTTAAACAATTCTTTCCCCTAGAAATGGATTGATACTCTCAGTTTTGGCATATTGCAATTTAAGTAGGAAGTTTTTATGATCATTTTTTTACCATGATTACAGAGTATGGACAAGATGGAATAGTATCCACAAGTTGTGATGTTTATAGTTTTGGCATTCTGATGATGGAGACATTCACAAGAAGAAGACCAAGTGATGAACTATTTACTGGAGAATTGAGCATACAACGTTGGATTAGTGATTCCTTCCCAAGTGGAATTCATAAGGTGGTGGATTACTATTTGGTACAGCCAGGGGATGAACAAATTGATGCAAAGATACAATGTTTGTTATCAATTATAGAATTAGCTTTGAGTTGCACTTTAGTGGCACCTAGTGCAAGAACTAGCATGAAAGATGCACTTTCAACACTCCAAAAGATAAGGCTCCAGCTTGTCAGTAGTCAACACTAGGTGGAAGCAGGTAGTCTACTCTTGTATGTTATTTGATTATCTATATCAGTTATGTTAATATGAGGACAACTCACTCATAATATTAGTGAATAATTATTTTTATAAAAATGTAACTATGTGGTATTGTATATAAGTGTACTTATAAGGATTTGATGTAGTCATCAAAGAGAATAAACATTGTGATAGAATAGCATATTTATAGGGACAAAATAACTGATCTTCAGAGATAGAAATGACAAATTTTTAAATTTAGTTTCAAGCAATCTTAGCTTGTTGACGATGCCAAGTAGTCGGCCTAAGTACGCTTTGACGGTCTCAGATTTCTCTTCCATGGCCTCCAAAAACTCTTCAGCCTCAAGATAAGTCTATTTTTACTGCATAAAGCTGACAATTTTCATTATCAAAGACAGGAGAAGCTATCTGGATAAAAAAAAACTATTTCCAGAGTTAATTTCTCACTTACAAGTCTCTCAAGAAAAACTATTAGAAATGGATCATCTATATGTCAGATGTTAAAGTTTTGGTTCATTTATGTCATTGTTTTTTAATGGTGATTTTGTAAAACCAACTTTGCTTCTTGTTAGAGGTCCACATCACAAAATTAGACCCTTTGAAACTCTGACCTATTAAAAAACACATAATACATAAAAATGCACTTTAACTTAGTCTCAATTGGCATTTGTACCCTCCAACTTTGGATGTGCAGAAGTAGACACTCAAACTTGTATAAAGTTGAACAAGTAGACACACGTGTCCTTGGTAGCATAATACACGTAGGACTACAAAATATCACGTAGGACTTAAATGTGTAATGACTTTTTGACTTAAATGAATTAATTTCTAATTAAACGGATAAAATTCGAGTTGCAAAAGATGAAGAAATCTGAGACCGTCAAAGAGTACTCAAACCGACTTCTTGGCATCATTAACAAGGTAAGATTGCTTGACACTAAATTTAAGGATTCAAGAATTGTTGAAAAAGTTCTTGATACGGTGCCAGAAAGATGCAAAGTATACATAACTATCTTGGAAAACAGAAAAAAATTGTCCCAAGATTACCTTGGCAGAATTGCAAAATACATTGCAGGCACAAGAGAAAATGAGGCTTGCAAAATACATTTCTTGATTTATGTAGTTTTGATAATATATGGAATTGTATTATCATATATTAGTTTATTTTTCTTGAGTAAAACATTCAATAGGATGAACTAGTTTCTTCCAAGTTACAAATGCCACAAGCGAAGTTGACTTTTTTGGCACATATCATAAAGGCAATAGAATGCCTAGTGCCTAAATTGTTGACTTGGTTTACTTTGATATTTTCTTCATTATTTGCAAATTACAATTGGAGATTATCATATAATGTGAAAGTCATAAAAAAAGGCTTGACTACTAAAGCTCACACAGGACAATTTGTCATAAAAATCTGCTTTAGCACATAAAATTCTTTTTTTATTGACCACAATAATGTTGTTTCCATTAGTAGTAAGACATTAGTGTCTAATTCTGTTCACTCAAACCCCACAGAAGAAAAACAGACAGAGGTGGTCCAACTTACAATACAACTTGTGCTAACCAAAAATACTAATAACAAAATATCTACAGGAGAATTTGTGGAACACAATTTTGATACGTTATCACTTGTGTGGACCTCCTTGTATTCTGAGTAAATTGGTTGATGTTATTTCTCTCTATATTTTGTACTCTTATATTTATAGTGGATTGCTCATCTCCTTTGTGGACGTAGGTCGATTGACCGAACCACGTTAAATCTTTGTGTCTTTTGGTATATTTCTCATTTGTTTTCTTACTCATGGTCTTTTGAGGTTTGCTTTCCAATCTTCCGCATGACACCTATTTCCGGAGGGGCTCAAATTATCTATGCTCGAACTAAAACAACCTATCCAAAATTGCACGACACTTAGAATAGCAATGACATTTTATGAGCAATGTAAAGAAACGTAGTAGAATTAAAACTCCTATCGTAATGGAGCAGCTTCAATATTGGCACCACATTATATTGTCATAACTCAAAACAATAATATATCATATATTATCATTGTGAAAAAGTTAAAGTTGATTTTTTTGGAATATGATAGATTGCTCTAGTTATAGAGTCTCTAGTTATACTAAAAGAGGGAAGCCACAAAGTTAAAAGTTGAAATACCATTTTACCCCTATCCTAATTCAAAATGTGATAAAATATCTATTAAGTTAAATCTTAATTAATAAAAATGTTTCACAACCTTTTCACCTCCTAACTTATTTGCAAGCTAAAAAGTCATAAAGTGATCATATTCATCTATAAGTTACAAACTAACAGTTCTTGAAGATGAATATGGTCCAGATATTGGTTAACTTTTGAATAAAATCATTTTATTGTAAGATCAATCTTTTCTTTAACATATTACTTTCAAGTATGCATTTAGTTTTGTAAAATATAGAGACAATGTACCAATCTCCTTGTTCTATTATTCCAAGAATAAGAGCTATTTGTAGCTGCACATGTAAATCTATCTAAGGAAATAAAATCAGAAAATATCCCTAAAAATCTCTAAGATTCCTAAAGATCTCTACCTATAATTATGCTATGAGTAGATATGACTATGTACATTTTGTAACACTCCCCCTCAAGTTGGAGCATAGATATTAATCATGCCCAACTTGTTACAAAGATATTCCACTCGAGTTCCATTCAAAGCCTTCATGAATATATCACCCAATTGCTCTCATGTCTTCACATAAGAAATCACGTTCTCTTTCAATCTTCTCACGAACAAAGTGACAATCGACCTCAATATGTTATGTCCGTTCATGATACACAGGATTTGAGGCAATGTGTAGAGCAGCTTGATTATCACACCAAAGTTTTGCTGGAAAAGAAGGATTCAAACCAACCTCAGCTAAAAGGTGTTGTATCCATAGTATTTCACATGTGGATTGAGCCATAGCTCTATACTCGGACTCTGCACTAGATCGAGATACAACATGTTGTTTCTTACTCCTCCAAGATACTAGATTTCTACCAACAAAGATGCAATAGCCAGTAGTCGATCTTCTATCAATTCTTAATCCTGCCCAATCTGCATCTGCACAACATTCAACACGAGTATGTATGTGGTCGCTATACAATATGCCAAGGCCAGGGGCTTTGTTCCAAGGCATCCCAATGTTTGACTATTGGTATAGACATAAATTGACTAATAATACTGACTGCATAGGCAATATCTGGACGAGTCACAGTAAGGTAGTTTAGTTTCCCAACCAACGTTCTGTATCTTTCTGGATCATCAAAATGTTCGGCATCATCCTTAGTAAGATGTGCATTAGGAGCCATTGGTGTGCCACACAGTTTCACTCCCAACTTACCAGTTTCTGCAAGTAGGTCAAGTACATACTTTCTTTGAGATAAGAAAATCTCATTCTTGCTTCTGGCTACTTCTACACCTAAGAAGTATTTCAGTTGTCCCAAGTCTTTGGTATGAAACTTGGCATGTAAAAACTTCTTGAGAGAAGAAATTCTAGTACAATCATCTCCTGTAATCACAATATCATCAACATAGACAACTAGAAGAATAATACCAGTCATTGATTGTCGGTAAAAAATTGAGCACTTGCTCTTCTTCAACCCAAATTCTTGAACTACATCTCTAAATTTTCCAAACCATGCACGACGACTCTGTTTTAAACCATATAGAGATTTTCTTAGATGACAAACTTTTCCATACTCCCTCTGAGCAACAAATCCAGGTGGTTGCTCCATATACACCTCTTCATGTAGATCATCATGAAGGAAAGCATTCTTGATATCTAGTTGATGTAAAGGCCGATGTTGAGAAGCAGCCAAGGAAATAAACAAACAAACATAGGTGAGCTTAGCTACGGGGGAGAAAGTGTCAGAATAATCTACCCCATAAGTCTGAGCATAGCCTTGAGCCACAAGTCTAGCCTTAAGTCTTGCAATAGAACCATCAAGATTGACTTTGACGGTAAAAACCCATTTGCATCCTACTTCTTTCTTTCCCTTGGGTAAATCCACCAAATCCCAAGTATGATTTTCATCTAGAGCATGTATCTCTTCAAGCATTGCATTATGCCATCCAGAATGATTCAAGGCTTCTTTTATTGTTTTAGGGATAGTCACAGTGTCTAGAGAGCCAACCAAACAACTAAATACAGGAGATAAGTGATCATAAGAAACAAAGTTAGCTATGTAGTATGCGGATTTGCACTGCCATGTATCTTTCCGAAGAGCAATAGGAAGGTACAAACTTTATGAAGGATCAAATGAAGAAGGATCTGATGATGGAGTTGATGTAGGGTATGTATCATTAATCTCTCGCCTCCTTGAGTAAACTTGAACAATTGGTGGTCTTGCTGGTGCAGATTGAGTAGGTTGTGACGGCACAATGGTCGATTGAGGCTTAATAAAAGAACTGGGAGATAGAGGAACAATATCAGCTGATTGTTCTATTACAACACGAGTAACCTGATAGGCTAACCACTCATCTTCCTCCTCCAGACTTGTAGAATTTGGAGGTACATAAAAGAATGGTGTAGTCTTTGAAAATACCACATCAGTTGATACTAAATATTTACCAAGTTCAATAGAATAACACCGATACCCCTTCTAAAGGCGAGAATAGCCCAAGAAAACACACTTTAATGCTTTAGGATCCAACTTGGTAATAGATGGTCGAACATCTCAAACATAACATGTTCTTCCAAACACCTTAGGTTCCACTGGATATAATGATTTGTTTGGAAAAAGAATATTATACGGCGTATTACCGACCAATACAGTTGATGGCATGCGATTGATAAGAAAACAAGCAATAGAGATGGCATCAACCCAAAATTGCTTAGGAACCTTCATTTGGAACAGCAGTGCTCGAGCTGTCTCAAGTATATGCCTATTCTTTCTCTCGGCAACTCCATTTTGAGAGGGTGTATCAACACATGAAGATTGATGGAGAATACCATATTGTCTCATGTAAGACCTAAATAATTCTGACATATATTCTTTAGCATTATCACTCCTTAGAATACGCACTTTGGCATCAAATTGAGTTTTGACTTCAACACAAAAGGCAGAATAGTGAGTGAACACTTCAGATCTGCTCTTCATAAAGTATATCCAAGTCATTCGAGAAAAATCATCTACAAAGGTGACAAAATATTTATGCCCAGTTTTGGAAACAACAGGACATGGTCCCCAAACATCAGAATGAACTAACTCAAAAGCTGACTCGACTCTCTTCTTAACCCTTGGACCTAATGAGATGCGATGGTGTTTTGCAAATTGGCATGACTCACATTCTAATGAGGAAATATTCTAAAATTGAGGGCAAAGCTTTTTCAACAAAAGTAACGAAGGATGTCCTAGTCGACAATGTGCCTCAAATGGAGACACGACACTAGAGCAGGCAATAAATGGAGACTCCCACTCATCAATGATATAAGGATCATCAGAAACATGTCCTTTACCAATAACTTGATTTGTTATAAGATCACGAAACAAACAATAATTGGAAAAGAACGAGATATAACAATTAAGTTCTCTCGTAACTTTACTAACATAAATCAGATTAAATGCCAATTTTGGTAGACTTAGTACAAATGACAGAGTAATAGACGAGGTTGGTTGAACAGTACCGAATCCAACGCTATT
Source organism: Solanum piurae (assembly GCA_029582685.1). Lineage (NCBI taxonomy): Eukaryota > Viridiplantae > Streptophyta > Magnoliopsida > Solanales > Solanaceae > Solanum > Solanum piurae. The sequence goes on along the minus strand of JAJOOO010004753.1, from coordinate 6,509 downwards.
TCAAGTTGATCCATCAGCTACAGTAACATGAGAGGCTGCTTTGTGTGATCTAAAGCTAGAGAAAATATTAGGATTCCCTGTCATATGATTTGTAGCACCTAAATCGATTACCCATTAATTAGAAGAGCTGATAAGACATGTTTTATCTGACCTAACAAAGGAATTAGCAAAAGCAGATTCCTTTAAAGATTTCTGTTATTGAGAAAATTTGGCAAACTCCTCAACCGAAACCAAAACCATTTTGTCGGATAATGAACGTGAAGCAGCAACTTTTAACCGATCTGTCATTTTACCAACTATATTTGAAAGTGTTTCAAAATCCCCAAACAAACAAACAACAGCCTAATAACACAACAAAAAAGAAACTGACAGTAGCCAAACTCGATGGCCCTCTAGAAATAATTTCCCAAATAAGCTTCAAATAGCCTCCAACAAACAATATCAGCTCACAAGTTGGTCAAGCAACAATTCCACTGCTGCACTCATACACAATTTCCATAATCAAGTATAATTAGCAACAAACAGAGAAGTCTCAAACCTGACCAAAGAGGGTCCACAGATTCTGTTTGGAGGGTTTTATTCTCAAAAAAATTGGTCCTATAATTAGGGGATCACCACCAATCAGCCAGAAATGACAAGCCGATGCTGGAAAAGAAAGCCAGACCAAGCTTGGTCCACTCACTCGTGGCAGAAACTAAATTCAAGCTCACTAATTTCATTCACGGACACTGACCGGATTCCGGCAAGCTCCGGGGAGCTTTCTGACTGACAAAGAACATACAATGCTCTGATACCATGTAAAATACAGAGACAATGTACCAATTTCCTTGTTCTATTATTCCAAGAATAAGAGCTATTTGTAGGTGTACATGTAAATCTATCTAAGGAAATAAAATCAGAAAATATCCGTAAATATCTCTAAGATCCCTAAAGATCTCTACCTATAATTATTCTATGAGTAGATATGACTATGTACATTTTGTAACATAAACTAATAATAAGAATGGTATTGGTCAATAACATGCAAACCTTTTCATATTTCGGATGAATATAGGCAATATAAAGATTAATAAATAGTTATGTAACTTAACGAAATCCTATTAAATATTAAATAATTGTTAGATATTGCCAAACCTTTTGTTTTCCATCATTTAGTATCAATCAACACAATAATATGATATTTGAAGAAATTTTGAGTGTGGTGAGTGGCAAGGTTGAGAAGACTTGACTATTGACATTCTTTAGTCTAAACCCAAAAACACATAAAAATCTATCTTGCTTTATTTCAAATCACTCTCTTCCACACAAAAGGAAAATATAGAGAGACTTTTGAGTGTTGTGAGATTGACAATTGAGGTCTTTCACTAATACAACTTGTTGAACTAAAAATTCTAAACCAAAAAACACTCCACAAACTAACTGTTCTGTCATACACCTCCAAATGTTGACTGAATTGAATTTGATATCATTAAATGCATGTTCTATCATCATTCCTTTGTATTATCAATTCTGAGAAACCTTATTGGCTTAATTATGGGCAAAAGTTTCATTCTTCTCCTTTTTCTTGCAATTTTCATTCTACCACATGACAATACATTACTTGCTAATATTAGCACTGACGAATCTGCTCTTCTTGCACTTAAATCACACATTTCTTCTGCTATTAACAATATCATAGCAAGCAACTGGTCTTCTTCCACCCCAGTTTGCAGCTGGATTGGAGTCACTTGCAGCTCTAGCCACCATAGAGTCACTGCTTTAGACATTTCTAGCATGCAACTTCATGGTACCATTCCTCCACACCTTGGAAACCTCTCATTTCTTGTTTCCCTCAACATAAGTTACAACGCTTTCCGTGGAGATTTGCCAGTAGAGTTGGCTCATTTGCAGAGGTTGAAATTCATTAATGCCAAAAACAATAACTTTACCGGAGCCATTCCATCATTTTTAAGTTTGTTACCAAACCTACGCTTTTTGTACCTATCGAATAACCAATTTTCGGGGAAAATTCCAACTTCCCTTTCCAATCTAACAAAACTGGAAGTGTTGCAATTACAGAGCAATTTTCTTGAAGGAGAAATCCCTCGAGAAATTGGTGATCTTCGTTACTTGACTGTCCTAGACCTTCAGGATAGTCAGCTTACAGGCTCTATACCACCATCAATCTTTAACATTACTACAATGCAAGTGATTGCTCTTAGCGGCAACAATCTTACTGGAAAGCTTCCAATAACTATATGTGATCATCTTCCAGACTTGATAGGACTTTTCCTCGGTAGAAACTCCCTAGAAGGAGTTATTCCACCAAACCTGGAGGAATGCAGAAAGCTTCAACTATTGGTATTGTCTGAAAATGAGTTTGCTGGAACTGTACCAAGAGAGCTCGCCAACTTAACAGCTCTTACAAAATTAGCAATGGCAGCTCTGCATTTGGAAGGTAGTATAAAATTTTCTTCCTTCTCTTTTCCCCCAAGCTTGTACTCATATATTTCCCAAAAATTGACAGGAGAGATACCAATGGAGCTAGGTAATCTTAAGAAACTTCAAGCATTGGGATTATCACAGAATGAGCTTACAGGCTCTATCCCTGACATCATTTTCAACATGTCAGCAATGCAGATTATAGATTTTGGACTAAACAAGCTTTCAGGTACTCTACCTTCAGATTTAGGTCGTGGAATGCCCAACCTAGAAGAATTTTTTTGTGGAGGAAATAATCTAAGTGGTTTTATCTCTGCTTCAATCTCAAATTCTTCAAGACTCACAATGTTAGACCTCTCCAACAACAGTTTCACAGGTCTCATTCCTAAATCACTTGGTAACTTAGAATACCTTGAGGTTCTGAACTTGTGGGGGAATAATTTTGTCAGCGATTCAACATTGAGCTTCCTTGCATCATTGACAAACTGTAGGAATCTAAGAGTACTCACGTTATCTGGTAATCCGTTGGACGGTGTTTTGCCTGCATCTGTTGGTAATTTCTCCAACGCCTTGCAAACTTTTGAAGTACAAGGTTGTAAATTGAAGGGCGTCATTCCTCAAGAAATCGGTAATCTTACTGGAGTGACAAGGATGAGTCTGTTTAGCAATGAGTTAACTGGACATCTTCCAAATACTGTACATGGCATGTCGATCCTTCAAGAACTTTACTTATTTAACAACAAGATAGAAGGAACCATACCAGATGTTATCTGTAATTTAAAGAGTCTTGGCGCATTAGTCTTGTCAGAAAATCATTTTTCTGGTTCAGTGCCCTCGTGCTTAGGGAACGTTACGAGTTTGAGGAAACTTTATCTAGATAACAACAAACTGGATTCTAGATTACCTTCAAGCTTAGGGAACCTTCAAGATCTCATAGAATTCGATGTTTCATCCAATTTATTGAGTGGGGAAATTCCACTGGAGAGTGGAAACTTGAAGGCTGCAACACACATTGATCTGTCAAATAATTCTTTTTCTGGTAAGATTCCTAGTACTCTAGGGAGTCTAGATAAAATGATTGATCTTTCTCTAACACATAATAGATTAGAGGGGCCTATTCCTGAATCATTTGGTAAAATGTTGTCCTTGGAATACTTGGATTTGTCATATAACAATCTTAGTGGTGAAATTCCAAAGTCATTAGAAGCTCTTGTGTATCTCAAATACCTAAATATCTCTTTCAATGAACTCAGTGGAGAAATTCCCACAAGTGGTCCCTTTGCAAATATCACCAGTCAATCTTTCTTGTCCAATGATGCACTTTGTGGTGACTCCCGATTTAACGTAAAACCATGCCTTACCAAATCTACAAAGAAGTCAACAAGAAAAAGAGTGCTTACAGATTTATATATTCTATTAGGGATTGGATCACTCTTCATGTTGACTGTTGGAATTGTGGTGTTAAGATTGAGAAACACAAATAAGAATGCAAGTCAAAAAGACGTGTCTCTCGTAAAAGGGCATGAAAGAATTTCATATTATGAACTTGAACAGGCAACTGAAGGATTCAACGAAGGCAACTTGCTTGGTAATGGGAGTTTCAGCATGGTTTATAAAGGGATACTTAAGGATGGTATCATTTTTGCAGCAAAGGTATTCAATGTGCAATTGGATGGTGCATTCAAAAGTTTTGACACAGAATGTGAGATACTAAGGAACCTTCGCCACAGAAATCTGACCAAAGTCATCACCAGCTGCTCCAATCTTGATTTCAAGGCCCTAGTGTTGGAATACATGCCCAACGGGACACTTGATAAATGGTTATACTCTCACAACTTGTTCTTGAACTTATTGCAGAGACTGGATATAATGATAGATGTTGCATCTGCAATGGACTATCTCCACAATGGCTATTCAACGCCTGTGGTGCATTGTGACTTGAAGCCAAGCAATGTCTTGCTAGATCAAGAAATGGTTGCTCATGTAAGTGATTTTGGCATTGCAAAAATGTTAGGTGCAGGGGAGGTTTTTGTTCAGACAAGGACAATTGCAACCATTGGATATATTGCTCCGGGTATGTTAAGACTTTTTAAAGTTATCATATCATATAAATACTCAAAACAATTCCTTCCCCTAGGTATAAGTTGATTTATGATCATTTTGGACCATGATTGCAGAGTATGGACAAGATGGTGTAGTATCCACGAGTTGTGATGTTTATAGTTTTGGTATCTTGATGATGGAGACGTTCACACGAACAAGACCAAGTGATGAAATATTTACTGGGGACTATAGCATACAACGTTGGATTAGTGATTCCTTTCCGGGTGAAATTCACAAGGTGGTGGATTCTAATTTGGTGCAGCCAGGAGATGAACAAATCGATGCAAAGATGCATTGTTTGTTTTCTATCGTGGAATTAGCTTTGAACTGCACTATACTGAGACCTGATGCAAGAATTAGCATGAAAGATGCTCTTTCAACACTCAAAAAGATGAGGCTCCAGCTTGTTAGTAGTCGGCACTAGGTGGAATCGGATCAGCCTACTCTTGTATGTTATTTTAGTTACCAGTCTGCTCTTGTATGTTATTTAGTTACCAGTCTGCTCTTGTATGTTATTCAATTTTGCGCAAGTACTTCAGTGTATTTTATCTTGGTTGTTGGAAGAAACTCATTTCTTGATATATGGAAGTTGAAAATGAGATTTAAAATGCTCAACACAAGATTTATTTTTCGTATTTACATAACTTTGAGAATCCCATTATCTACCAACTCGTGGATATGAAAAAAAACACAGAACATGAATACTTGAGATGATACAGGGTTCATGAAAAATACTTGTGGAACTATTCATGCCTGGGTTTTGGGCAACTTCTTTGCTCCCACCAAAAGTCAGTTTCTGCTCGCTTAGACTGACTTTGGGCCTTCAACTGTTGATCATCTTGGACTTTGACCCATTTTTCGTTTCTGTATCACTGTGTATACAGCAGTGTATATCATGTATACTTGATGTATATTACTCAATTCTTTGCTCCCGAGACTTGTAACTTAGCTTCCCTTTCACTGAAAATGGCATCTCCTAAATACAAGAATCATTCTTTGAAACGATTTAAAGCAATAACAACCATATAAAAAAGGAACTGAAGGCAATATATTCTAATACTAGAGCTTAGATTCCATAGCAAACAGAGTAGTATACGTAAAATCACAAAAGAAAACGAGACATGCTCAAGTGAATGCACAAATAGCTTGACAAGAATACTTCAAACAAATGAAAATAATTCAACTTGAGGAACCCTAAATTGCACTGGATTATCACAACAACACTATTATGCCTCCAAATATATTGTCCCGTAAATTTATTTAAAGAGAAAGGTGCAAACGGGCTAGGCATATACTCTGATATACAAATTGTCGTGAACTTACATAAATCCAATTATTTTAGGAGCTAATTACTTAAATTTATTCTAGTTTGTAATATTACACACCTTATCAAATCCAAATACATATATCTCAGATACATGGGGTCAAACTTATGTGTAATTTGTTCTAGATACATTGTATCAAAGTAGATTCGCATGTATCTGAGATACACAAGTCTCTCTCCCATCTCGCTCGTATCCGAGATACATGTGAATCAGATATATACAAGTACATGTATCTAGTGTGTATCGTATGTATTTTAGAGTTTAGACCAATGGAGCCAGTTGAGGCTGTTGGGATATACTATTAACCATGTAATTGTGTTATAGTATTTTTTATTTAATCCCTTGTAAAGATTTTTATGTTATTTATTTAATATAATAAATTTTTGTTTAAATAAATCATTGTGTATATATGTGTGTCCATTGCTTATATAGTAGACAATTTTGTGTATGGAGTATTTTAACTCATACACGGAAGATTAAAATTGTTGGTGCATATAAGTTATAAATTTATGTTCACGATCAAAGATGAAGTAGGACGAACATCTTGATGATCGTAGCACAAGATTAAATATAATTTGATCTTAATTATGAGAAGGGTTAAATTCAACTTCTTGTGCTAGTACATTTTGTATGTATTGAACGGACCAATTAGAGACATTT
>JAJOOO010004752.1:0-47152 GCA_029582685.1 Solanum piurae | reverse complement strand
ATTACGACTATCGAGTTAAATATTTGCTATTGATAATATTCTTCCATATTCTCTGTGGGATCGACCCCGACTCATAGTTGGGTAAATATATTGCATACGATCGTTTATATTTCTTTTCAAGAAGTATATTTGAACGTTATCAAGACTCAATATCACTAGCATACAAATCCTTTATACCTTCAAACTTAGTACTCAAAATGTTGATCAAGGAATATTTCCTAAAACACATATGGATAACCACATTATCGTTTCCTTGTATAAAATTCTACCTAGTAGCATGCCTTTGATTCAACCTACCTTGAGTTTCATGTAATTATTTATCTTGTATGAGAACGACTCAAATAGCCTTCCACGTTGCATGAAACTAAACCTCAAAGGTGTCACACCCCGAGCCTACACTCCGGGCGTGGCTGGCACTCGAGAACCATTGCTTACCCCAAGAGAACCCTTGGCCTGGCTTACCTACTCAGCGAAAGACTCTATGCATGATTATAATAATCAATAGCACTATACTAAATTGAATAATAAAATACTGAGAATGCTTAAAAAGTCAAACATTCAACTTGGCCAAAATGGCAACTCAAGTCTTAACATACGAAATGAAAATGTAAAGACAACTGAACTACTAACTGTCTGACTGTCTATGAAGCCACTAAAACACAGAGGGATGTTGGGACAAGACCTCCGATCATCCTAACAATGAAATACTGAAAGCAAAGTAAAAGGAGTCCTCCAGAATGCAAGGAGGCTCACCAACAGACTCTGAGTGCTCAACTTGATCAACGAGGCGTTGGATGCTGATCCTGGTTACCTGCGTCTGCATCATAATAAGATGCAGGCCAACTGGCATCAATACATTGAATGTACGAGTATGCGAGTTGGAATGCTAAACATAACTTAAGCTTGAAAAGAATCCGAAAGAAACACTTACCTTGGCTTTACTCAACTCCTGAATAACTTAACTCAATATAAAGCAATAAACATATGCAATAAATATAAAGCTTGTAAAATAGTGGAAAACAACTTAGTTCGTTAAAAAAATGCAATAACAAACTCAACTTTACTCATGTAATAAAGTAATATAGTTTTTGTGGGAGTTTCTCTAACCGACAACCACAACTATGAACCTAAGTGGTGATATAACGTCTTGCCCATTCTGCCAGAACTGTCCTATACTTTGTCGTCATATAGAACGCCTTAACTAAGTGGATCCACTAGTCTATGCTAAAAGCATTTTAAGGAGTCATCTAAAAAGTATGATCCTTTACTACCCATGATGGCTACATGGTTTATGGAGACTTGAGTTAATATGAACTCGTATCCCCATATCGGTGCTCAATACTATTCCCAAAATATACTTAGATCATATGATTTAAAATCAAAACTTCTTTCTTTGGTTTGAGACAATTACTCAAAACTTTAGCTTAAAAACTCTCTTGGAAATTGGTGTTTCCCTTTTTTGTTCAAATGTGAAAACATTTTAAATTCTTGGGAATACTTAGTTCCCTTATAGCTTTTTGAGAAATGAACTCAACTCTTTAATCTTTGCTTAATTTGAAACTTAAGTGTTAAAACAAAGTTAAAACGTTTGTGAAAGACTTTTGAAAACTTTATAAACTTCTCTTGACTTACTTCTTAACTTCTAGACTTGACTCTTAACTTTTCTTGAATTGAATTATGGATTCAAGGTTCATGATTTCATGTTTATGGATGATTTCATGATGTTTAGATGTACCTAAGAGTGTTGGAATCAACTAAGAAACATAGGTACATTCCTAAGGAACAAGTACGAAAAGATGGGGAATGAATGGGGAGAACTAGCGTCCTTGGCGCTCTGAGAGGCGCGGGGCCCCAACTCTCAACATTCAGAGACTGGTCTGGGGTGCTCTGGATGGCGCGGATCCCCAAGGGTGAAGATTCAGAGACCCTTTTGGGGAGCGCTGGCTGGCGCGATGCCCCACCCCTATCCCCAGGTGTTTGACGACTTTTCTTCTCCATTTTTCATCTCTAAACCCTCTAAACTTCAATGGTTCCTTCCCCAAACACTTAGAATCATTTATACCCTCAATATATGATAGATTCACACCAAAATTACACCCGTAAACATGAATCAAATCGCAAGAAACTCCAACAACACAACCCACAAGAAATTCAAACGAAACTTTCAACAATGTTCATCAAGAACTCAATTTCTAAACTTTCAAAGACTTAAATTTGCTGAATTGAATCATGGTTGGCACGTGGGTGAACTAACCCAACGCTATGTGATCTCACATATCTCATAGGGAACACCCCTTGACGAAATCCACATGTTAAACTCGACGATCTTGACGAATCTTGATTCTCTTCTCCCTTCTCCTCTTTTCTCTTTTCTCCATGCCCTAGCGTGAAACTTCAACTTTTCTAAACTGACTAAAATCTGATTTTACCCCAATTAACTCCTAAAAGCGAATTAATTAAGTTGGGTAAGGAAAAGATCAAACTACCCTTCCAAAATCCGGATTGGACTTTCCTTATTCGAATAGCCCAACTTCCAAAGGGCATAACTCAGTCATACAAACTCGGAATCGTGGAAACTCAGCGGCGTTAGAAAGGTTATTCCAAGAGATTTCCAACCATATCTGGAAAGACACCTAAATCATCCTGAGCTAGTATTTATGGCCATTTGAAGTTGACCTAAAACTCAACGAACATACTTCACAATTTTCCAGATTTTCATATACTTTCAAAAAATGATTTTTCCCCAACTTTTAACTGTTTCCTAGTTATTTCAATTTGCGAGATGTTACATTATGTCCCCCTTGGGAACATTCGTCCTCGAATGAGATTACTCTTACTAGGTTAAGGGTGTAATAACAGTCATACATTTCAAACACCCATCAAGCAAAGCAAACACTACATGCCAATTTATAAGTAAAATGCCAAGAAAAGGATTAGTACCTTGATTTGGAACTTCTCAGCATTCGAAGAGATGTGAATATATCTTCTTCATATCCTCCTCAGCTTCCCAAGTAGCTTCCTCAACAAATTGGTTCCTCTAAAGGACTATGATTGATGCTACTTCCTTAGTCCTCAACTTGTGAACTTGGCGATCTAGAATCTGAACATGAATCTCCTTATAAGATAAGCTATACTTGATCCCAATATCTTCAGTTGGTATGATCAATGAAGGATCGCCCATGCACTTCTTCAACATGGAGACGTGAAATACCGGATGAACCGCTGCTAACTCTTGTGGTAGCTCCAACTCATAAGCTACTTTGCCAATCCTCTTGGCTATTGGATAAGGTCCAATATACCGGGGACTAAGTTTACCCTTCTTACCAAATCTCATAACGCCCTTAATGGGTGAAACTTTCAAGTATACCCAATCATCTACTTCAAACTCTAACTCCCTTCTCCTAACATCAGTGTAGGATTTCTGACGTCTTCAACCTCTCTTGAATCACTTTCACCTTCTCCATGGCTTGATGAACTACAGCTGGACCTATCAACCCTGCTTCACAAACTTCAAACCATCCAATATGAGATTTGCACCTTCTCCCATAAAGAGCTTCATAAGGAGCCATTTGGATGCTCGAGTGGTAAGTATTGTTGTAAGCAAACTAAATAAGAGGTAGGTGATCATCCCAATTACCTTTGAAATAAATCACACAAGCCCTTAACATATCCTCTAAGGTCTAAATAGTGCTCTCTGCTTTCCCATCTGTCTGAGGATGAAAGGCAGTACTTAAGTTCACCTTTGAACCCAAGCCTTTTTGGAATGACTTCCAAAACTGTGCAGTAAATTGCGCACCTCTGTCTGAAATAATGTAGACTGGAACCCCATGAAGTCTTAACAGCTCTTGAATATACAATTTAGCATAGTCTTCTGCCGAATGGATAGTCTTTACCGGCAAAACGTGGGCTGATTTTGTCATTATATCGACAATCACCCAAATAGAATCATGCTGCCTACAAGACCTTGGTAAACCTGTGATGGAATCCATGTTTATCATCTCCCACTTCCATTTCAAAAGTTCTATATTCTGAGCCAAACCACCGGGCCTTTGATGCTCCACTTTAACTTGTTGGCAATTCAGACACTTAACAACAAATTCTGCAGTGCCCTTTCTCATGCTACTCCACCAATAGACTTCTCTCAAATAGCGATACATATTTGTGGAACCCGGATGAATGGAATATCTGGAGCTATGAGCTTCCTCCATGATCCTCTCTTGGAGTCCATCCACCATTGGTACACACAATCTACCTTGATATCTCAATACGCCATCTCCCCCTTGTTCAAAAGCTAATACTTTTTGCTTAAGAACATTTGCCTTCAATTCAAGCAAAATAGGATCTTGGTCTTGCTTTTCTTTCACTTCTTACACTAATGAAGATTCAGCCCCATTCATCACCACTACTCCTCTTTTTGGGGTATCCATCAGTCGGACTCCTAAGCGTGCAAGTCTATGCACATCTTTCGCTAACTCTCTCTTTTCTTCCTCAACATGGGCGGTGCTACCCATAGACAACATGCTTAAAGCATCAACAACAACATTAGGTGGTAAAGAATACTCATGTCATAATCCTTGAGTAATTCTAACCACCTCCTTTGTCTAAGATTAAGCTCTTTCTGAGTAAACACATACTGAAGAATCTTGTGATCAATGAATACATCAACATGAACACCATACAAATAATGACGCCATATCTTCAAAGCAAATACTACAACAGCCAACTCTAAGTCATGAGTTGGGTAATTATTCTCATGAACTTTCAATTGTCTCGAGGCATAAGCTATAACCTTGCCATTCTACATTAATACGCAACCAAACCAACTCTAGATGCATCACAATACACCCCAAAACCTTGAGTACCTTCTGGTAAGGTTAACACTATGCAGTAGTCAATCTCTTTTTCAATTCCTGAAAGCTTTTCTTACAGGCTTCAGACTATTGAAACTTCACTATTTTCTGAGTCAACTTGATCAAAGGAGGCGAAATGGATGAGAACCCATCTACAAACCTTCTATAATAGCTAGCCAAACCTAAGAAACTCCTAATATCAGTTGGAAATATGGGTCTAGGCCAATTCTGCACTGCCTTTATCTTTTGGGTATCAACTCTAATTCCATCACCGAAAACTATGTGGCCCAAGAACGCCAAAGACTTAAACCAAAACTCACATTTAGAGAACTTAGCATATAACTCATTATCTTTCAAAGTCTGAAAAACTATTCTAGGATGGCTAGCATGATCTTCTTTATTCCTTGAATAGATTAGTATGTCATCAATGAAGACAATAACAAACATATCTAAATAAGGTTTGAAAACTCTATTCATAAGGTCCATGAACGCTGTAGGTGCATTAGTTAAACCGAACGATGTTGACACCCAATTTTGGCTCTCTACATTTAACTAAAGTAATAATAATAATAATAATAATAATAAAATATATATGCTATGAAATTTTTATAGGAATACGAAAAGATTGTAATTATTTATTTTTACCTCATAAATTTATTTCAATTTCTTATAAAAATTAAATATACTTACTTTCTCATTTTTTAAATAAGTTTGTTCTTAAGAATTGAATCTATCTCTGTTCAAATATAATTTCTTTGGTCGCAATATATATTTTTCGTACATTGTTTAAAATTAGAAATCTTAATTAATTAATGAGTTACTAATTTATATTAATCCAATTTTAATAGTGACTAATTTTATCAAATAAGCTAATCTTGTAAAATAATTATAATTATTTAATAAATTATGACTATTTAATAAAGAAGAGATTATAATTTAAATGAATTTAATTTGAGCAATTTTGGCAATCCAAGTCCCTTTAAATCGGCCAATCCGTGTGTGCCATGTAGGCGAGCACATGAATTGTGCTTCTTTAGCTTAAATATTGACCCTACGATTAAATCTAACGGTCCTAGTTAATTGAGCTTTTACCATTATTTAATTTATATATAACTTTCCTTTTAATTTTTGATTTATTTTAACCGTTCGATCAAACGATCGGACGGCCCAAATTAAATCCCAAACTTTTTCATCTTTTCCCAATAGAGAAAAAACCCCAATGTTCTTCTTCGTCTTTTTCACAAAAAGGACGTTTCCTTTCCCTAGAATCCTCATCTTCCCCAGACGCTCACCTTCCCCATGCCCCTTCGTCCTCTCTCATCAATCTCCCATCGCTTCGTCCCATCAACAACGGCCAAGAACCGCCGGAGAACGATAATATCCGGCGGTTTCCAACATTATCTCCACCGTCTATCAATCACAACCTCCTTTTCTATCAACTTTACATCTTTTCCAACTAATTTTCTGACCCAAAGCAGGCCTAGGAACCGCCGGTGCTAGCCTGAAAAGGTGAGGGACGCAAAGAACCGTTGGATTTTGGTTTGCTATGCCCTCAATCTAATGGGTTTAAGAGTGGAAGCCTCTCCCGAAATCGGCTATAAAAGGAACCATCTGGCTTCATTCGAGGGGCATCAATCAACGTCCAAAAATAATCAGAAATCAGGGAGAAAATCCAAGAATCGATCAAAAGAAGCAAAAATCGCAGCCACTTCAAGTTTTTGTTAGAGTTCGAAAGTTCTTTCCTCTCCTTGTCCTTTTGATCTCTATTTTGAAATTCGAGTTTCGAGAAAGTTCAGAGTCGAATCTCTTGGCGTCAAAGCTTTAGTTTGCTGCTCTACACTAGGTCAGTAATCACCCTCGTCTTACATTTTGTTTTCGGTTTCTGGAAATAAGAATATAGTTTTGTGTCGTTATCCTGATTTTTCCCATCTAAATTCGTTCAGTTATAAAAATGTTAGGAAAAATTAGTGTCAATGAGAGGGACTGTTGATTTACCAATCTGCTTATGTGTGTGTTGTTATTTCTCTAAATGTAAATGATGCCTCTAAGATGCATTTTATACACATAAACTAAATTTCAGGCAATAAACTTAAGTCGGATCGATATTTTGTCATCTATATAATTGAAATTGGTTCACTATTCTTGTTTGAAATTTTACATGTAAGATGCTAATTCTTTTCAAAAAAATATATTTTTCTACTCATCCACCTACCAAGTCTCTAGGTTAAGAAATTATGTGCGGTACTGACAAGGTGTCGAAGGATTCTAGTGACGAGGCTTCAGTCCGCGAGTCGATACAAATCAACACCCCCTCCCAAACTAAATTTTTTCTTTGAGTGCAGGAACACATGAATCAAGGAAAATAACATGAAGTCTCGAGGCATGACCAGAAACGCCATTCGACTCCTCACAATCATGAGCCAAAATACTCTTTCCCTACTTTATTTCCCAGAAGTACTTCAACTTGCATCTTATGTCTAAGAATATTTCATTTAAACTTTTATAGGTATACTCAAGATCTGGATCAAATGCTGAAGAAAAGAGGGCCCTCGTAGGAAAATAGGATAGTTAGCTTTCTGTCAAAATAACTCCACCAACTAGAGCTTGTACACTAACCTCATCAACAACTCCGCCAATCGGAGACCAACATCTAACAGTGCCAAACTCCACAAGTCTGGGGTTTTACATAACAAATGTCACTCAAACTCCACCGATCAGAGGCTGTACATAGCAAACATTGTCAAATTCTGCCAACCGGAGGTTGTACATAGAAAACATCGACCAAACTCCGCCAATCAGAGCCTATATATAAGCAAAAGAAGCAACACTCCGCCAATCAGAAACCACATCTTAGTGACGTCACTGAAGCTCCATCGATCGGGGGCAAGCACACATAGAAACGTTGTCACATGCCGATAATTAAATTTACATTACAAGCTTTACACAGTCGGATACATGCTTTTACATTACAACAACCGAAGGCTTTACATTACAAGCTTTACACAATCGGATACATGCTTTTACATTACAACAGCCCCGCCAACCGGAGACTTTACTTTACAAGCTTTACACAAGCCGGATACAGGTTTTTTACGTTACAACAGCCTCGCCAGCCGGAGGCTTTACTTTACAAGCTTTACACAAGCCGGATACAAGCTTTTACATTACAACAGCCCCGCCAGCCGAAGGTTTACATTACAAGCTTTACACAGCCAGATGCAGGCTTTTTACATTACAACAACCCCGCCAGTCGAGGGCCTCTACATTGCAAGTTACTTTACCTACATCACACTCACAATACAAAAAGAGACATCAACAATCGTTTGAACATCTACACTCTACTCTTTACATTACTATTTCATTTTATAATTTTGAACTGCAACATGTACTTTTCACCCTTTTACATATTTTGCAGGACAATGCATTACAACGAGGAACTCCCTCTAAGTAGCAAACTAGGACAAGTTAGTGCAATGTCATGCATCACTAGCTACGTCAAGGATTCACTTTCAAAACTCAACTCAACTCGATTTTCAGAAGTTCAAATTTAAATTTCACTTATAGCTCTTTCATGTCTCAGTTCTTTGCAACTCGACACTGGGGCATCCTTTTGAAAATTCATCTATCTACCTTGAGTCTTCAGTAGAAATTGCTACAGAGCATTTCTCATTCAAGTTTCTTTAAAACTATATCTCATCCCTCTATTCGTGCTAATCTCTTCATACCCCGAAAAATTTTAGTATTACCATAGTTCGATACTAGGGAAATTTTTTAAATAAATTTTTCTATGTTCTCAAACTACATATGGCCTGATTTCTCATGAAACCTGAGATATGTAGGCAGCTCGGAAGCCAGAGTTCGGCCATTACTCCATAAACATTCTTGTCAAGTTATTGCTCAAAGTGTATTTTGGTGGGTCGCTTAAAATTGGATTGTGTCAATATTTCTTTGTCCACATCTTCTTTACTCTCTTCCATGGACAAAGAAAGGGGCAAGCTGTTGACACCCAATTTTGGCTCTCCACATTTAACTAAAGTAGTAATAATAATAATAATAATAAAATATATATGTTATGAAATTTTTATAGGAATACGAAAAGAGTTTAATTATTTATTTTTACCTCATAAATTTATTTCAATTTCTTATAAAAATTAAATATACTTACTTTCTCATTTTTTAAATAAGTTCGTTCTTAAGAATTGAATCTATCTCTGTTCAAATATAATTTCTTTGGTCGCAATAGATATTTTTCGTACATTGTTTAAAATTAGAAATCTTAATTAATTAATGAGTTACTAATTTATATTAATCCAATTTTAATAGTGACTAATTTTATCAAATAAGCTAATCTTGTAAAATAATTATAATTATTTAATAAATTATGACTATTTAATAAAGAAGAGGTTATAATTTAAATGAATTTAATTTGAGCAATTTTGGCAATCCAAGTCCCTTTAAACCGGCCAATCCGTGTGTGCCATGTAGGCGAGCACATGAATTGTGCTTCTTTAGCTTAAATATTGACCCTACGATTAAATCTAACGGTCCTAGTTAATTGAACTTTTACCATTATTTAATATATATATATATAACTTTCCTTTTAATTTCTGATTTATTTTAACCGTCCGATCAAACGATCGGACGGCCCAAATTAAATCCCAAACTTTTTCATCTTTTCCCAATAGAGAAAAGACCCCAACGTTCTTCTTCTTCTTTTTCAGAAAAAGGACGTTTTCCTTTCCCTAGAATCCTCATCTTCCCTAGACGTTCACCTTCCCCATGCCCCTTCGTCCTCTCTCATCAATCTCCCATTGCTTCGTCCAATCAACAACGGCCAAGAACCGCCGGAGAACGATAATATCCGGCGGTTTCCAGCATTATCTCCACCGTCTATCAATCACAACCTCCTTTTCTATCAACTTTACATCTTTTTCAACTAATTTTCTGACCCAAAGAAGACCTAGGAACCGCCGGTGCTAGCCTGAAAAGGTGAGGGACGCAAAGAACCGTTGGATTTTGGTTTGCTATGCCCTCAATCTAATGGGTTTAAGAGTGGAAGCCTCTCCCAAAATCGGCTATAAAAGGAACCATCTGGCTTCATTCGAGGGGCATCGATCAACGTCCAAAAATAATCAGAAATCAGGGAGAAAATCCAAGAATCGATCAAAAGAAGCAAAAATCTCAGCCACTTCAAGTTTTTATTAGAGTTCGAAAGTTCTTTTCTCTCTTTGTCCTTTTAATCTCTGTTTTGAAATTCGAGTTTCGAGGAAGTTCGGAGTGGAATCTCTTGGCGTCAAAGCTTTAGTTTGCTGCTCTACACAAGGTCAGTAATCACCCTCGTCTTACATTTTGTTTTTGGTTTCTGGAAATAAGAATATAGTTTTGTGTCGTTATCCCGATTTTTCCCATCTAAATTCGTTCAGTTATAAAAATGTTAGGAAAAAATAGTGTCAATGAGAGGGACTGTTGATTTACCAATCTGCTTATGTGTGTGTTGTTATTTCTCTAAATGTAAATGATGCCTCTAAGATGCATTTTATACACATAAACTAAATTTCAGGCAATAAACTTAAGTCGGATCGCTGTTTTGTCATCTATATAATTGAAATTGGTTCACTATTCTTGTTTGAAATTTTACATGTAAGAGTGTAATGTTATGAGATTAAAGGTCGAGTTGAGAAGTTTGCTCTCTGTTTGAACTTTAGCTACCATGATTACGATTTGGTTAGTAAATCAGTCCCATGTGAATTAAAAATGATATGGTCTGCCGATCAAGTATATTTTGTCACGATAATTTGATTGCTTTTCCTAAATACCGCCGACTCTATGTACAATATATTGCTGCTATTTCCTTTATATTTTTAACCATGAAATCAGCACGTGAAACAGCTTGAGATGCTGTTGAGATAATTCATATACATTTGAGGAAATCAAAATGCTTGACATTTGCTATCTTTGACATGTTCTGTTTTTTTTTTATATGGATCAGGGCTCTTCTCTTTTTTTTAAGAAAATAACTAGTACATATTGTGCTCTTCTTTGGCTTACTTCATTATTTAATGTCACATGTATTGAGCTTGTAGGAATGCATCTCCGAAGATTTTGTTTTTTTGTTAGAAATCAATGTCATGTTGGGATCAGTCAAATGGGCAGCCATGTCCAAAGTTAGTTCGAACCCTTTTCATGATTTTTCTAAGTGACGACCATCCATATATAGATATGATCGTATTTGTTAGGACTATCTCTTAAGACGAATAGTCATAAAGCGTTTCAACAAATTTGTTGTTATATGTTTAGCTTTTCAAATCTTGGTTGTGTCTTAATAATAATTTCGCTCTCGTAAGATAAAAGGAAATAGCTAAAGGCCTGGTGGTCTTGCCCAAAAATTACTATTCTATTCACAGGCTCAAAGAGTTTTGTCCTGATTAAGGAACGTTAGTTTTAATAGATGTAAAGTAGCTTTTCATAAATAAGTATATAACTTCTTTGTTCATTGTTTAAAGAACTTTCTTCCCTGGTAAAAATATCTTCTTCAGAGGTAAACAATAGAGGTTTGCATCAGTCAATGCATCATAGAGAAATACTGGTAGTAGACGGGTAGGTTTAAGGTTCTGTATATATTCACATCCAAAGTTACTTTATGTTGTTGTAATCGCTCCCAAGATTCAAAGGACAATATATTAGAAGAAGCTAAATTTATTTATTTTTTGAAAAATTATCCCTGCTTTGCCATCCTGATTTATTTATTTTTGGGTGACTATTTGACTAATGCAATTATCCTATGATTCTTTCTGCTAAACTGTTTGTTTAAGAGCATTCCAGAAAAAGGGGAAACCTCTATCAGATATTTTTATTCATTTTTTATCAATCAATGATTGATCTTTTGATTCTTGGATATTCTATGCTACTATTGATGTTGTTTGTCCAATCTTGTAGAAATCTAAAAAAAAGAAAGGAAAATTTGTAAATAGTTCTGCAAGAAAAAGAGAAACTTCCTTTGATTTAAACACATGAGATGTTGGATTATTAGATTAATTAGAGGTTTGTATATTAACATTAGATGAGATAAACATTTTTTTTTGCAAAACGATAAACCTTGCATTCAGAGAAAGGGCATAACCATTACAGGGAATCCCTCCTACGAGCATTAGTAGTAGTAGTGTCTGCATTTACCATGTGATAATTAACTAGAACATTTGAGTTAATGGTACTACATTATGACAAATGAAGAATAATATTTACTAGCATTTTGTTAGTTAAGATATACTGCTTTTATAATGTACTACTGGTACTTTTATGTGTTTAGTAAGTTATAAAAATGAAAAATGTAGATTTGTTTGGATAGCTAACTGCCTGCTATTTTATTACACATGGTGTAAGAAATTATTTTATCCAAATGTGAATGACTTGACACAAGTTAGATTAGTTGAGATTTTTGCTTTATTTCAGAAATAGTAAACGTGTTTGTATCAATTCAAGTTCACGCTGGAGTTTCTACTTTGGAACTCGTTTTGGCCTAAAATATTAGGCCAACAACAATTAGGATCATCGCTATAATCGGAGTCTCGTGAAATAGGAGTCTAACGTTCTTTAGTCTTCCCCTTACGATTTTGATTATATTATTTTGATATGTTGACTAACCTTTACTTATGTCTACATAACTCTTAAGTTTTTGATATATTAAATTGCTTGTCTTTTTATTTTTGAAGATTATTCATGTGAGCTAATATTATTTGTTTGTGAATTTAGTGGAAATACTTTTAGAACAATTGACACAAAATATTTTTGGAAATGGGTTAACGTTTTAAGTTTTACTTATAACATTTTCTTAGGCCTTTATCTTAAGGAATATGAAAACTTATCATCTAAAATTCTCAATTAAAGTTTAAAAGGACTAAAATAAATTTAGGCTTATTCATCTCTTAGGACCTTCAAATAAATTTGAAACTAGTGTAAATGCTAGAATAATTACCCTTTAGAAATTACTTATGGCTAAGATATTCACCTTTAGACATACATATTTTTTTTTAAAGAAAACAAGTAGAAAAGTAGGCTTATATATTTAACAAAAATAAATAAATATAACCATAGAATAAGGCTCAATAGTGAGGCCTATTTTTATACTCTTTACATCACCCCTTTACAAAAATGTATTGACTATTCTTACTTCTTTGGATCAAACATTACTAAAAACATTTTAATCTTTTAACATGCTATTTCAAATATTAGATATGCCAACAGGTTCAAATACAAGATACATACATATATATGTCATACATATAAAGGTATATATTCTATATTTTTTCTACATAATCTTTTTTTTTTTTTTACTACTATCCCGAATGTTATTTATTTATTTTTATGATTTATTCCTACACTTTACACATATTATTTTACTAAATATAATCTATCGTTAACTTGTCCTTACATGTAAATAAAATAATAAACATTCACATGTTTTGCACAACTTACATGTATATACTACACTTTATAATAAACATATTTAAGACCACAAACCTTTAGATAATATTTTAACATCTAGTATCATTTATTTTATTTTATTTTAGAAAACTCCATTTTATCTATTTTCATTCAAATTACACATCACATATTACTACGTATTTACACTCAACTACTATCTTCTTCTTTTTTTTGTCTTAATAAGACGACAAATTTTCGAAAATTCAACATCTATATATTTTTAGGATAATTTTATTATGATACAACTATATATATTTTACATATAAATTTATCATACATTTAAGCACATTTATTTATTTATTTTACAATATGATAAAAATACTACTATTAAAGCTATTTTATAAGACTAATATATATCGTACCTTGTATTGTACTCTTTTCTTAAACTAACTAATTAACTTATCATTTAATTTTTAAAAGGAAGTAAATAAACAAGTTTTCCTAATCATATTTTCCTAAATTGAGTTTAAGGACTATCTTCGGATAGGCTCTGAGGGATGCTTAACACCTTTCCCTCGAGTAACCAAAACCCTTATCAGAATCTCACTGGTTTCGCAAATCAAAACAGAGTTTACATTTACATACATAAAAATGGTTTTCCTAATATTTTCCTTAAAATTTATGTGGCGACTCTAAAACAAACAAAACAAATTTTCCAAAAAATTAGAGT
Organism: Solanum piurae; assembly: GCA_029582685.1. Taxonomy (NCBI): domain Eukaryota; kingdom Viridiplantae; phylum Streptophyta; class Magnoliopsida; order Solanales; family Solanaceae; genus Solanum; species Solanum piurae. The sequence continues at coordinate 33,151 of JAJOOO010004752.1, read as the reverse complement.
GTCAGCCGTATTATGTTGTGAACTATTTCGGCCTGTTCGAAATAGGGTGCGACAAACGATATGACCAGAAACTCACAATGACCACAACGGGTCTTGAATGCTATCTTCAAAATATCACATTCCCTTACTTTCAACTGATGGTAGCCAGATCTGAGGTCTATTTTCAAAAAATAAGAAGCACCCTGAAGCTGATAAAAAAGATCATCAATTCTTGGAAGATGATACTTATTATTGATGGTAACCTTGTTCAATTGGCGGTAATCTATACACATCCTAAGGAAACCATCTTTCTTTTTCACATATAAGATCGGAGCACCCTAAGGTGAGACACTTGGTCAAATGAAACCCTTATCCAGCAGATCTTTCAACGGCTCTTTAAGTTCTTTCAACTCTACAGATGCCATCCTATATGGAGGAATAGAGATATGACGAGTATCTGGAAGAACATCTATATCAAAGTCTATCTCTCTCTCAGGAGGGAATCCGGGTAGATCATATGGAAAGACTTCTGGAAACTCTTTAACTATAGAAACTGACTGAATGAGAGGTATCTCAACACTAGAGTCATTAACTCGGATAAAGTGATAGACACAACTCTTAGAAACTAACTTTCTTGCCTTAAGGTATGAAATGAAACGACCCTTAAGCACTGCTGAACTACTTTTCCACTATAAGACTGGCTCATTAGGAATTTGGAACTTGACAACTCAAGTTCTACAATCAATGGAGGCATAACATGCATGAATCCCGTCCATACCTAGAATGACATCAAAATCTACTATGTATAACTCAATTAAATCAGCCATGGTGTCTTTGTGATTGATGGAAATGACACAATCACGATAAATTCGCTCAGTTAGAATAGACTCCCTAATAGGTGTAGAAACACAAAACGGTTCACAAAGTTTATCAGGAAGAACATCAAACTTATTTACAACATAAGGGGTTACAAAAGATAAACTTGCTCCTGGGTCTAGCAAAGCATAAACATCAAAAGTAAAGACTTTGATCATACTAGTGACAACATCTGGAGAGTTCTCTTGCTCATGGCAACTAGTGATTGCATAGAGGCGGTTTGCTCCTTCACCAGTATCGGATGTAGCTCCTGTAGCTCCACTAGGTGCAGCCCTATCTGGTGGTCCAATTGATGAAGATTGGGCTCTATTGCCCTGATTTCCACTATCTTGCCTGTTCTTAGGGCACTCTTTCATGAAGTGACCCTCTTGTACACACTTGAAACAACCTGAATGGCCATCGTGACACTTACCTGGGGGGTTCTACCACACCTAGCACATGCAGGAGCCCAATTACCTCCTTGTGCCATACTACCCTAAGATTGTGCAGGTCTAGCTCTGAAGTTCTGTGAATTCTAGCCATTATACTCACCTTTGTTTCTGGGTGCAGGTGCACTAGCAGATGATGGAGAAGGTCCCTTTTGCTTTTGCTGAAAGGACGAACGGTTCACATTGCTTTTCTGCTTCCCGGACTCATTACCTGTCTTAACTTTCTTATTTTTGAATTCTTCCCTATCCCTCAGCTTCTCTTCTTCAAACTGCTGCACATAGACCATCAACCTTGATATATCCATGTCCCCAATTAGTATCGCTGCCCTGCCCTCCTTGCTTGATAGGCGGGACAACCCAACAACAAATATACTCATTATACTCCTCATATCCGCAATGATCTCCGGAGCATAACGGGATAGTTGGGTGAACTTCAACCCATACTCATGAACAATCAAGGAATCTTGCTTAAGTGTGAGGAATTCCCGTACCTTAGCTTCTTTCAGTTCTCGGGGAAAGAAACTCCCCAAGAAAGCCTCCTCAAAACATGACCAACTCGCAGGCGGTGCATCATCAACTCTACCCCTCTTCCGCTGGTCAAACCAAGTCCTAACAACATTCTTCAGTTGATATGCAGCCAGTTCAACTCGCTCAGTATCGACAACATGCATAACATCAAATACCTTTTTCAGCTCCTCAATAAAGTTCTCTGGATCCTCAGTAGTGCTTGAACCAGTGAAGTTTGGAGGATTCATCCTCAAGAACTCACGAGTCCTCGAAGTATCAGTCACTTCCTGTCTAGCTCCTCTATGTTGCCCAACCTGATTAGTCACAACTTGACTGAGCATCCTTATCGCTTCTCTGAATTCAACTTTAGTGACTTCTCCTTGGGGTTGCACTTTAGGTGCATTGGGTACCCCTTGCTCCTCAACATTATGCTTAGCAGGAAGACCTTTGACAGCTCTTCGTAGAGGCTTGATTATCTAAAAACACGAGCAAGCATGAATTAGAAGGAAACTTATTTAGAGATTAAACTCTGACGCACGAAATAAGTATGAAAGAAGTGAGAATATTTCCTAAGTGTTGCAGCCTCTTAATTATAGATGTGGTGCACTTCACACCGATAACTAGGACTCTACAAACACGACTTCATAAACTCCCTAGGACTCTTGAACCCTGGGCTCTGATACCAAGTTCGTCACACCCCGAGCCTACACCTCAGACACTTGACTTGCACTCGAGAACCATTGATGGCCCCAAGAGAACCCTTGGCCTGAATTACTTACTCAACGTAAAACTCTATGCATATTTATAATGATCAATAGCACTATACTCACTTGAATAATAAAATACTGAGAATGCTTAAAAGTCAAACATTCAACTTGGCCAAAATGGCAACTCAAGTCTTAACATATGAAATGAAAATGTAAAGACAACTGAACTACTAACTGTCTGACTGTCTATGAAGCCTCTAAAACAAAGAGGGATGTCATGACAAGACCCCCGATCATCCTAATAATGAAATACTAAAAGAAAAGTAAAAAGAGTCCTCCGAAATGCAAGGAGGCTCACCAACTGACTCTGAGTGCTCAACTGGATCAACGAGGCATTGGATGCTGATCCTGGTTACCTGCGTCTGCATCATAATAAGATGCAGGTCAACTGGCATCAGTACATTGAATGTACAAGTATGCGAGTTGGAATGCTAAACATAACTTATGCTTGAAAAGAATCTGAAAGAAACACTTACCTTGGCTTTACTCAACTCCTGAATAACTTAACTAAAAGCAATAAACATATGCAATATATATAAAGCTTGTAAAACAGTGGAAAACAACTTAGTTCGTTAAAGAAAATGCAATAACAAACTCAACTTTACTCATGTAATAAGTAATATAGTTTCTGTAGGAGTTTCTCTAACCGACAACCACCACTATGAGCCTAATTGGTGATACAACGTCTTGTCCACACTGCCAGAACTGTCCTATACTTTTCCGTCATATAGAACGCCTTAACTAAGTGGATCCACTAGTCTATGCTAAAAGCATCTTAAGGAGTCATCTAAAAAATATGATCCTTTACTACCCATGATGGCTACATGGTTTATGGAGACTTGAGTTAATATGAACTCGCATCCCCATATCGGTGCTCAATACTACTCCCAAAATATACTTAGCTCATATGATTTAAAATCAAAACTTCTTTCTTTAGTTTGAGATAATTACTCAAAACTTTAGCTTAAAAACTCTCTTGGAAATTGGTGTTTCCCTTTTTTGTTCAAATGTGAAAACATTTTAAACTCTTGGGAATACTTAGTTCCCTTATAGCTTTCTGAGAAATGAACTCAACTCTTTACTCTTTGCTTAACTTGAAACTTAAGTGTTAAAACAAAGTTAAAACGTTTGTGAAAGACTTTTGAAAACTTTATAAACTTCGCTTGACTTGTTGCTTAACTTCTAGACTTGACTCTTAACTTTTCTTGAATTGAATTATGAATTCAAAGTTCATGATCTCATGTTTATGGATGATTTCATGATGTTTATATTTACCTAAGAGTGTTGGAATCAACTAAGAAACATAGGTACATTGCTAAGGAACAAGTACAAAAAGTTGGGGAACGAATGGGGAGAACTAGCGTCCCTGGCGCTCTTAAAGGCGCGGGTGCCCAGCCCTCAACATTCAAAGACTGGTCTGGGGGGTGCTGGCTGGCACGGCGCCCCGAGGGATAAGATTCAGAGACCCTTTTGGGGAGCGCTGGCTGGCGCGATGCCCCACTGCTATTCCTAGGTGTTTGACAAATTTTCTTCTCCGTTTTTCATCTCTAAACCCTCTAAACTTCAATGGTTCTTTTCCCAAACACTTAGAATTATTTATACCCTCAATATATGATAGATTCAAACCGAAATTACACTTGGAAACATGAATCAAATTTCAAGAAATTCCAACAACACAACCCACAAGAAATTCAAATGAAACTTTCAACAATGTTCATCAAGAACTCAATTTCTAAACTTTCAAAGACTTAAATTCGTTGAATTGAATCATGGTTGGCACGTGGGTGAACTAACCCAACGCTATGTGATCTCACATACCTCGTAGGGATCACCCCTTGACAAAATTCACAAGTTAAACTTGATGATCTTGACGAATCTTGATTTCTCTTCTCCCTTCTCCTCCTTTCTCTTTTCTCCATGCCCTAGCATGAAACTTCAACTTTTCTAAATTGGCTAAAATTTGATTCTACCCCAATTAACTCCTAAAAATGAATTAATTAAGTTGGGTAAGGAAAAGGCCAAACTACCCTTCCAAAATCCGGATTGGACTTTCCTTATTTGAACAACCCAACTTAAAAAGGGCATAACTCACTCATACGAACTAAGAATCGCGCAACTCAGCGGCGTTGGAAAGGTTATCCCAAGAGCTTTCCAACCATAACTGGAAATACACCTAACTCATCCTGAGCTAGGAGTTATGACCGTTTGAAGTTGACCAAAAACTCAACTAACATACTTCACAATTTTCCAGAGTTTCATATACTTTCCAAAAATGATTCTTTCCCCAACTTTTAACTCTTTCCAAAATATTTCAATTTGCGAGATGTTACAAAAGGTCTTGTCATACTTTGCAAGTTGCAATAAATGAGGCGAACTAATTAAACTTATATTTTAAATTCTTATAAGACTTATCTTAATTTACCCCGCCACAAAACCATTATCCTTTTTAATCATATCGGATTAAAGGGCAGCTGCTATACTCTATCCTCTTCAAAACCTTCTATAAAACCTTTATAACCCATTGTAGCTCCAAACCTCTTAACACTCTTAAGAGTTGGTAAATCCCTTATTGCCGTTACTTTGGTCTCATCAACTTCTATGCCCTTCCCTCTTACAACAAACCCCAAGAAAGCAATCCTAAAAATCACATTCAATAAAGTTTGCATAAAATTTCCCTCTCTTAAGTATTTCAAACTTGCCAAAAAAAAAAACTCTCAATACACAATTCTTAAACATATGAGGGACATTTGTTACAACAAATAAGCAATTACACATCATTTATATAAACAATTACACATCATTTATATAAGCCATACTTTGTTTTAAAGGTGGCCTTTCATTTGGATTTGGTGATAAGCAGAAAAAGAAGCAAAGTTCATATTTCTTTAGCGAGAAGAGCAACACTCACTTTATTGAATTATATCCATTCTCCTACCTCATGGAGGTAGAGAGTCTATTTTCAGAGTACCCTCAACTTAAGTTTAGCAAATCAAAGTAGGTATGAAAAGAAAATAATAACAACAACAATCTAAGCATACTGATATACAACAATAACAATAGTAACAATCTAAGCATACCGATGTACAACAACTTCAAGACATGTAATACAATGAATAAAGGCATTCGGGAATCCTTTGTCACCGTAGTTTAGACATATTTTAGGCGCCTGCACAACATGGAAAAATAATTATTAAAACTACATTCATATGCATAGCAATATAAAAATAATGCAAAAATGCATGTACTCTATATAGCGGAAGTTAAAGTAAGAAATTAAAGAATATGTCATAGTCTCCATTCTCCAATTTTAGGGGATGTAATGAGTCAAATCAAATCTGAGTTGTGCTTTCAATGTAGACTGAATAGGATACACATTTTCTCTCTTGATTGTGTTGGTGGAGATAGCTAGAATAGTAAAAAGAGTTACTAAAAAGTTTGGAATTAGTATCGGTCCTGGATGTCATTGTTGCACTTCTGATGACTCTAACCCAAATATTGAAAATGTTGGTCACCTTTTTTGTGTAGGTATACAAGCTAAAAGAATCTGGAATTTTTTTACAGGGCCGTTGGGAATTGGACATATGCATAACACTCTTAAGATGATATTACTCAGTTAGTGGAATTTGAAGACTAAAAACCCCATTGCAGCTTTCATATCTAAAGTTCTACCCCCAATCATTTGTTGGGAACTCTGGAGAACTAGGTGTAGCAATAAATTTGAGGCTGTAAAGCCTTCTTTTTTATGAATCAAAACTAACATCACTTAAACTCTATTGCAGGTTACACAGAAGAACTTTGGTCAAACAAAGATAGGGGAAAGCTGGAATAGTCTCTGTCAAATCTTTGAAGCGGACATCTATCAAAGAAATTCCATAAGAGTCAAATGGATAAAACCACCTGGAAATTTTAGTAATCTCAACAATGATGGAAGTTGCGTTCAAGGAAGCTGTGGTGGAGGAGGGCTAATCAGAAACAGCCAAGGCAACATGATGTTTGCTTAGTCTTTAGGTCTAGGCCAAGGTACTAGCAACATGGTTGAAGCCCGTGCACTACTCTATGGTCTTAAAGGTGTGTTAGTAGAGGTAACAATAGGTTTTGGGGAGAAACGAATTCCCTACTCTTAGTTAAATGCATAAACAGAGAATGGAAAACGCCTTGGAGATTGGATAAATTGATTCAAGAAGCACAACAAATAGTTGAATCTCATGGATTTATCACCAGTCATTGATTCAGGGAAGCCAAGAAACTTGTTGACATATTAGCATCCAGAAGTTATAGTGTTGATGCAATACATGATTTCAACTCTTTCTCTGATCTCCCAAGGGAAGTTAGGGGATTAATTAACACAAATAGATTGGAGCTCCCTTCCTTCAGAATATAGCAGGTTAAACCTTCTAATTTTATTTACGAACCTCCCTCAATCCTCTTTGTATATGAGTCAAGTTAGTAGAGTAATAGCTAGTTTAGACTCCCTTTTTCTGTGATAACTTATAATAGAGTTTATCTAACTCTATTTCTACCCCAAGATCTTGTATTAAGTTTGGTATGCCAAACTTCAAAATGTAACTCTTTCATATCAATGATCATCGGAGGCAGTTAAAAAAAATAATCCTCTTCATCAAAAAAAATTATACTATATATTGTAGCTAGAGTACCACATATTCTCAAAGTTTTGTTATTTTCTTAAAGCACGATTGATACAATTATAATTAAAAATTATAAACAATTAAATTTGAAATTATGTTTCACTTCTTAATTTGTCTAATTCACTTCAATTTGAATCAATCATGTTTTAACATTAGCTTTGTAAAATTGTCTTCAATTTTTTGAGGTGTCTTCTTAGACATTTAAAGCTCAAACTAATTAAATTATCGAATAATTAAATTTCAAAAAATATTGTCTTAACATTAGACCTTTTTTTAAAGTGTAACACTCACTACAATATTGATTATTTGAACCTACTTTTGTAATTAGAAGTAATACAAAATATTATACAAGTAAAAATGATACTCTAATTGGTATACTTAATCAAATGGATTTTAATTCTATTTTTAAATATTTTTACTACTAGAATAATTCTGATGGTTCGTGCAACAATTGACTCAATTGAAAAAGTTTTCCAAATTATAATCCGTACGAATTCACTTAAGATATAAGCGTTTGTGGTGTTATGTAAGGCACAATAATTTATTTATGTCAATTCGTGTCTTACGAATTATTACATAAAATATTATATCGTAAATTGAAAAAAATTAATTAACTAGTTATAATTAACTATCATGTATTTTAATAATTAATGAAAATAAAATGTATAAGAAAAAAATTAAATAAAATAAGATCTCCCTTTTCAAAATTTTATTGGAACTCTTACTCGATAAAGAAATCACAAAAAAATTATAACAATCAAAACGTGCAAAAAATTATTCTAAATCAAACAAGACAAATGAGGAAATTCGATGAGACATGCCATGGTGAGGAATCAAAGCCAATTGGTGATTGATGAAAATTTCAGTACTAGATTAAAATCTGGTAAGCTGGTATGGAGTGATAGAAACTTTTTCATTTTTTGAGAATTCAAGTAATTCTAGCTTGACGTTGAAGCTAGGAGATGAAAATTAGGGAAATTTTATAGTTTATATAAATATATATATGATGTGTTGGTCAAACTTATTTTTTTAAGCTAGTAGGCATAAATGTTTTTCACTTGAAAGAAAATATCCATTTCATCTGGCTATTCACCATTAAGGTTGATATCTTGAAAAATCTAATATTTTTTGGAAAAAAGATAATTTGATTTAATAAAATAAAATTTTAATTGACTCTTTAATTGACAATCAAAATCAAAATGCTATATTTATTAAAAACTTGATTCCATTTTTATATTTTTTCAAAACAGTCAATACTAAGTCTTGTAAGAAATTAATAACTCATAATTGCAAGTTTATCTAATTTATTCATTTATTTTCACTTTAAAGAAAATGTCCCCTTCATCTAGCTATCCACCATTAAGGATGATATTTTGAAGCATTTTAATATTTTTTTGAATAAAAATAATTTTATTTAATAAAATAAAGAATTAAATGAATTTTTAATTGACAACCGATATAAAAAATCTATATTTATTTGAAATATTATTCGACTTTTATATTTTACCAATATCTCAAAATTAAGGAATACATTTAATCTTTATGGACGCAAGTTCATATACCAATTAAGACATATTTTTGTAATTAAAAGTAATACAAAATACTATACAAGTGAAACTGATGAAGTTTTGGTTCTATTTTTAAATATTTCTACAACTAGAATAATGTTGATAGTTTGTGCAACAATTAACCCAATTGAAAAAGTTTTCAAAACTAAATCCATAAGACAAGTGAGAAAATTCTAGGATACATACCATGGTGGAAATTCAGAATTATATTGGACTCTGGTAGCGGTATGGAGTGATCGATATAAAGTTTTTGAATTCAAGAAATCCTTCCCAGCCTTTTTTGTTGAAGAAAATTAGCGTGAAGTTGAAGCTAGACGATGAAAATAAGGGAAACATTATAGTTTATATATATGATGGGTTGGTCAAACGTTATAGATCAATGTGATCTCAAAGAAATCTAATATTTTTGGGAAAAAATAAAATAAATAAAACAAAGACTTACGCGACTGTTTAATTGACAATTGAAATGAAAAGGCTATATTTATTAAAAACTTTATTCTACTTTTATATTTTACCACAACAGTCAATAATGAAGTCTTGTAAGAAATTATAACTCATAATTGCAATTTTATCTAATTTATAATATATTTATTTTCCCTTAAAAGGAAATGTCTATTTCATCTGGCTATCTACCATTAAGGCTGATATCTTGAAGCAATTTAATATTTTTTTTGTTAAAAAGATAATTTATTTAATAAAAAAAAGAATAAATGACTTAATTGACAACCAAAATAAATAATTTTTTTATTTAAAACATTATTCAATAAAAAAACCTAACCTAAATCAAATCAATCTTTAGGAGGCATCCGCCCCAGAAACTACCCACCTCGCAGTTGCTCATTTTTTTTTTTTTTTTCTTCTTTATTGGGGTCCGCAAAGGAAAGGCTTGTTCTGGACCACGCCGCTAGATTGAGACTGCCACCTTCCTATTTGAGTAAGGAATGAATATCGGGCCCTACTGACGTTCAACACAAAGCAAGCACACAAGGACTGCGTAAATCTTTGGTCTGTCTATCATTGCCCATGTTGGGCTGACTCCTTTTTTTAGGCAAGAAGACCAACATTTATATTTTACAAATAACCCTCAATAATGAAGTCTTCTAAGAAATTATAATTCATAATTACAATTTTATCTAATTTAATATATTTTTTTAAGGGTAGTCATAAACTGCGATTGATCAACTACGTATATTCTACATAGTTTACTATAACATATACAAATTTACTTAAAATATAAGTGTTTGTTATGTTATGTAGCGTAGAATAATTTTTAAATATCTATTCCTATCTTACAAATTATTAAAAAAATAAATTATATTGCTAATTTTTTTTTAAAATTATCAAATTATAATTAACTATCATGTATAAAATAAGATATGCTTTTTCAAAATTTTACTGAAACTCTAATACGTGAAAGAAAACACTACAAATTTATAACAATCAAAGAGTGTAAAAATTATACTAGATCAAAAAAGACAAGTGACGAAATTCAAAGAGACATACCATGCTTGAATAAAAAACAATTGGAGATTGGTGAAAAGTCGGAACTATTTTAGAATCTGGTAGGCGAGTATGGAGAGATTGAAGTTTTTTATTTTTGAGAATTTAGAAAAGCCTAGTGAATCACTCTTTGTTGAATAGAATTAACGTGGCGTTGAAGCTAGGGGATATCTTGAGGCAATCTAATATCTTTTTTGAAAAGAAATTATTTAATAAAACAAAAACTTAAATGACTATTTAACTGACAACCGAAATCACAAAGTTATATTTATTTAAAACTTTATTCTACTTTCATATTTTACTTAAACAGTCAATAATGAAGCCGGGTAAGAAATTATAACTCCTAATTCTAATTTTGTAAATACATTTATTTTTACTTAAAAGAAAATGTCGCTCTCATCTGGCTATCCACCATTAAGGCTAATATCTTAAAGCAATTTAAGATTTTTTTGGGAAAAATAATAATTTTGTTTAATAAAACAAAGAATTAAGTGAGTTTTAATTGACAACTGAAATAAAAAAGATTTATTTATTTAAAACATTATTCGACTTTAATCTTCTACCAAAACAATCAATAATGAAGTCTTGCAAGAAATTATAAGTCATAATAGCATTAATTTTATTTAACTTAAAATACATTTAATAAGGGTAATTATAAATTGCAATTGTGCATCAAAGAATATGAGACTGTAATCCTTGCAATTGTTTAGTAGTATTAATGTAACACCTCAGATTCAATAAGATGGAAAAAATGCAGCTTTTCAGGATCTGTTGTTAGGACCAACGGAAGCCACCGATGGACCGTGTATAAGACCACGGACCGTAGGTGGGGTCCCACCCACGGCCGACCAGTACGGTCCATGGTTGGACCTATGGACCATATGTATGGCCGTAGATGAGGGTCAGCAACTAATTAGAGGGTAATGACTTTTGGATCAACTTCAAACGGTCATATCTTTTAGCACAAAATGAATTAGGTGTCCCATTACCTATCAAATTAAAGATAATTGAATCATCTTTCCAACGCCAACGAGTATGCTAAAATCCAAGCTTGCAGTAAAAAAATATGCTCGTTTTAGTGAACCCTATCGGGCAGACCACTAATCACGACCCAGTTGACGGGCATTGGTTCAAACGACGGCCCGACAGTCCCACCGTGAATGACCTTTGTCAGCTTTTAAGCCAGGGTCATTTTGGTCCTTTTGCCTATGCATTAGACACTTAAACTACGTCATTTGATGCCTAAACTACGTCGTTTTATTTAATCTAAGCCTATTAATCTAGTCAGACATACCCAGAACCCTCATTCTCCAAAAATCATCCAAGTTAGAATGAAAAGAAGAGAAAGAGGTGCCTGTTTCTTTCAAGAACAAGCAATAGTGTTCTTCAAAGTTCAGCCCTGAAATCCAAATGCTTTCTCTATAGATTTCGTCACCAGGTATGTGGGATTTCACTAGTGGTTCCTTTCACCCATTAGGTCCCTAGTTTTCAGTCAGTTCCTTGATTATTCATAGCTTGTTTAGACCCAGGGATTATAAAACCTTGGAGATTAATGCTAATTTTGCTGTTGTAGTATCCTTAATCAGAATATCATGTTTTTTGGAAAGTTTGCTTAATGCTTGAATAAAATTCACGAAATACCTGGTGATGAAATTCACGGAGAAATCCTTTGGGTTTCGGGGCTGAAACTTGAAGTACACCTCTATTTGTTCTTGGGGAAACTGGCGCCTCTTTCTTCTCTTTTTACTCTAAGTATTGGTGAATGAGGGTTCTGGGTAATGTCTGACTAGAATATTAGGTTATGACTGAGTAAAACGACGTAGTTTAGGTATTAAATGACGTAGTTTAAATGTCCAACGCTTAGGGGAAAAGAACAAAAAGACCCTAACTTAAAAGCTGACGAAGTTCATCCACGAGACCACTGACAGACCGTCGATGGGACCCTGGCCCGTCAAGTGGGTCGTGGTTCTTGGCCAGTGCTACTGGTTCTTGGTACCTTCATCTACGATCCACTTCACGGACCGTGTGAAGGACCACGGGCAGTGAAAACCAGCGTGGTTCTTCACTTGGGGCTGGTGTCTGCTTGGCCAAGATGACGGACACATCCACGACCCGTCATTGGGACCACGGCCAGTGGAGGGCTCCGTGGTTCCACACTTGAGCCCTGGTGGCTCTTACTCACTTCTACGAGCCATTCCACAACTTGTGTGGGGATCCACGACCCGTGAAGGACTTTGTGGTCCACCACGCTGGCTGGGTGTGAGCCACGAGAAGGTCGACATACCGTGGTTTCTTTCACGGTCCGTGAACTCCTCTGTGGTTCACCAACTTTCCTGTTGGTCAGTCTGTTAGGTTTATGAGGCGTTACAATGCGGGCGTCCTATTACCCCACTAAACAATCTTGAACTGATATTATTACATCATTTTTTGTCCACCTTACATAGAGAGTGTGTGCACTCTCTCAAAGAGAGTGAGCAACCTAAAATAACTAATATAATTTTATTTTTACAAGTATTTTATTATAAAATATATTTTCTTATTATTTTAACTTTTTTTTCCTTATTATTTTTTCTCTTTCTTTCTTCTTCAAAAATTCATTGTCATCTCCATTGAAGCTTCTCACTTTCAATGTCACCATTTTTACCACAACTTCACCTTTCTTTTTTACTACTATTAGTTTTACTCTCTTTAATTTTAAAACTTTATCTAAATATTTTCTTACATTTCGAACAATTTGATAAACTCATTAGATTTCAAGATGATTAGGAGGTATCATATAGTTTTTTTTTATATCTGATTTCAATCATGTTCTTTCAATTTTTGGGGAATTCATTGATTCTTTTAAAATTATCATTTCTAATTTTGAAGTTATATGAAAAGAGTAATTGATGATACCTTCAAAATTTTAAAGAATTTGATTGGAGAACAAGAAGAAAAGGAAAAGAAAAAAAAAGGGAGAGGGGTTCAACTTGACGTGGGCGGTGGGGTGAGGGTGGGAGGTAAAGAAAAATAAAGAAAATGGAGGGATTGATCAGATTGAAAGCGGGGGTGGAAGATGAAGTGGAATTTAAGATGAAATCAAAATTAAAATAAGCCAAAAATTGAAAGAGAGAGAGAGATAAAGAAAAAATAAGAGAAACAAAAAACTTAAAATGAAAAAAAGTTATATTTTTAATTAAATTAACATGTGTCATGTAATGATTGGTGTGTGAACACACTTGCTTCTTAAAATTTGGGGATGGTAAAAAAATGATATATTAATATCAGTTCATAATTGTTTAGTGGGTAATAGGATGGTTGCAGTGTTAATGTGTATTTTTTAAAAATTGAGACAACTTCAGTAGTGACTTTATGTCTTTCCTCTATAATAAAGTTAAATAAAATAAGATCTCCTATTTCAATTTTTTATTGGAACTCAAACAATCAAAGTTTGTAAAAAGTTATACTAAATCAAACCAGGAAAGTGAAGAAATTCTAAGAGACATATCATGATGAAAATAAAGATAATCGGAGATTGATGACAATTCAGAATTAGGTAACAATCTAGTAAGCGGGTATGAAGCAATAAACGTTTTTTTCTTTTTGAGAATTCAAGAAATCCTAGCCAATCCCTTTTTGTTGAAGAAAATTAGCTTGACGTTGAAGCTAGGCGATGAAAATAAGGAAAACTTTATAGTTTATATACATGTTGTGTTAGTCAAACTTCATAGATTAATGCAATCTCATAGGTGAGGTTTTTGGGTGAGAAAAGATGGGATATGTACAATGTAGATAATACTTATTAATAAAACTAGTTTGTGGACACACACTTTGCACGTGTATTCCATGTGATTTTTTTTTTATAAATTTGTTAGAACGATAAATATTCTATAAAAACATACCTGTAATGAGTAATAAAATACAATAGTTATAAATAATATATTTAAAATATGAAGAAAAAAAAAACCAAATGAGAAGTGTATTTTAGTATTTAAAATTCATTTCTCTTACACAACCAACTATAAATTTTTATTTTGGTTAGTAGTCAATAAAGTCACAAATGACTAATTTGAGCCCAAATAAAAATATAAATTAAAGAAGTCTAATGGGGAGAAAAAACAAAAAACAAAAAATACAACGTACACATTCTTCCTAGGACAGTAATCATAACAATATTTATAAAAAAAAGAAATTCTTCATCGAGTAAAACTAAAGCATGATCTCACTTTTCAAAATTTTATTGAAATTCTTACATGTAAAAAGAAACACAACAAATTTATAACAAACAAAAAGAAGGAAAAAAGAGAGTAAAACAAACAAGATGAATGAGGAAAATGTTAGAGACAAATCATGATGTAAATAGAAACAATTTTGGATTGATGAAGAATCTAGTAAACGGGATGGAGCCACAAAAGCTTTTTTTAAAGATTCAAGATATCCTATTCGATATATTTCCTACGTTTGTTAGTTTTTCTTTCAAAAACCTTGACTAATAGAATAGTGAATTTAGATTAGGTTGAGAAAAAGGCTAAGAGAGAAGCTTAGGATATTATTTAGGAAAAGGGGTAGCGTTACAGTCGATGTCGAAGTAAGGGGTAGAGTTATAGTCGAGGTCGCACTAAGGGGTAGCGTTACAGTTGAGGTCGAAGTAAGGGGTACATTATAATGATTCCACAATTTGGACTCATTTAGGGATATATTTTGATAGAAAGAGTATCCTGAAATACATATTTTGTCTCTATATTTGATAAAAATCCTTAAGTTTCAGGTATTTGAGTTGAGAGACAAAGCATAGACGCTATCGAGCAAGAAGGAACAAAGTTGCTGAAAGAAGGAAGAAAAGACGGCCTGACGATCGCCTAATCCATTAGGCGTGCCGCCGAAAGGCCTACAACCTCGCCTAATATTCCAGTGTGCTTAGCCCTGAAGAAAAAAGTCAAGTCTGTGAGGAAAGAGAGCAGTCGGCGAATCGCCGAGCAGTTCCAAGAAGCATCACCATATCACCCAATGATTCAGAACGTGAAGATACTGAAGGCAAAAACTAAAAGGCGAGGTACAAGACCAAAGGGCGGATCGCCGATTAGTTCGGTGATCCCGACTAACTGCGCTGAGTGGATCCTTCGCAGCACACTTTTTGACAACTATAAATACCCACTTAAATATGTAGCTTAGTATCAAGTTGTTGGAGAACTAAGTTTTAGAATAGAACATTTTTTACATTTTTGGAGACATTGTTCTTGAGCCTTGAAGATTCAAAGGGTTTCAACTTCAAGAAATTGGAAGTGGGTCTTCAAGAATCTTCATTCTTTACGTGTTTAAAGACTTCATTTATCGTACCCATTTGATGGTAACACCTTTTGGTATTGATTTTTATCTCTTTTTCATGTCTAGCTAAATCCCCAATTCCTGGGGTGTGATTTTGTGAATATGGGTTAGATTATCAGTTGGGTCTTGCTTGTTGATGGTTTATTTGTTGTTTAAATGTGATTTAATTTAGTAGTTGTGTATGAACTTAATGGAGTTGTAGTTGCAAATACGATTTCATCTTAGTGTTTTCGGCTTGCTTGAGAGAGAGGTCGTAAAACTAAGACAACTAAATTGATAGCTGGTGGTATTGGGTCGACATGGGTTCAGCTTGAGAGAGTGAATCATAGTCCTTCTCCCACACATTCATCTCGAGAGAGTGAATGGGCTAAGGCGGAGGCTGTGCTTAAAGCGACAACTCGGTGTTCGAGAGAAACTGAGTCGATTCGGGGTAAGTTGCTCGAGAGAGAATTACCCCCACTATAGTCTAGCCTAGTCACAAAAACTCAACAATTTACTATCAAAAGCATGTACTCGACAATTTAGTTTATCTCGTATTCCTATCACATCTCAAGAATCCCGTCTCTCTATCTCGCTTTCTTATATTTTTGCTGTTTGTAGTTGTTAATTAATACAAACCCCCCATTGATAATTGATGCTTGCGTAATCCCTTTTAGATTTAGTATGTTTATACTCGATAATGTTTTTTTCTACGGTTAACTTTAGCATGTTTTGCACTTAACCATTAATTTTCAGGAACAACTCCCTTGGGACTCTACCCTAACCCATTCGGTTGGGTTATATTACTATTGTACGATCGTAGACACTTGAATTGGAAGTTGTGTCTTGATTACGCAAACATGAAAATGGCGTAGCTGTCGGGGAGTGGTGTTACGTGAAAATTCTTGGTTAAGACGAATTTTGCTTGTGGTAGTCGTAGTTTGCTTAATTTTTAGTTTTGTTTTGTTCGGTTGTTTTTATTGAAACAGGAGAGATGAGTGTGGTTAATGACTATGAACCAATAGAGCACCTCTCGGTGGAAGTGATGAGGTTCAGGGATAGTATCCTGACCTTCAAACAGATGGAAGGCGAGCTTTTTCATGAGTCGTGGTTGAGATTTAAAGCACTGTTGATACAATGCCCAACTCATGAAATTCCTGATCTAGCTCTACTGGAGTGCTTCTATAGGAGCCTTAATCACGGAAATAGAGGATTAATCGATCGACTTATCCCGGGTGGCCTTGAGAGATAATCCTATGAGACTGCAGCCAAATTCCTTGACCTTGTGGCTAAAACCAACAAGGATATTGAGAAGGACCAGCAATTGATCATTTTGCTGGGTCAGATGGATAACTTGACCCAAAGGGTCGAGGAACTGGAGGTGCTGTCCAGAAAGAAGAGCAAATGCATACCACCTACCGAGCATGGAAGGTCTATGGATAATGAAAATAGACATATCGAGGATATGATATTAACCATTCTCCAAAAGCTAAATGAGCAAGATAGAGTGTTAGAAGAGATTAGAGAAAATGTAGAAGTGCTAAATCAGATGAGCGGTTCTCACTCTAGATCTGTCCAACTAATTGAAACTCTCTTGGGTCATGTATTGCCTTAGCTCCATCCAAAAGAACAATTGGGATCACCTAGTTGCACTAGGTTCAACCCCAAAAATGAGGTTTTAGTGTTGACTTGCGTCGTGTCACGACGTTAACTAAGGAGCTGTTTGGGAGGCAACCCAAAACCCTTAAATGCTTTAGTTTTGTTTTTGTAATATAATGTTGTGTTGGTTGTGCAGATTTAAATGCGGAAAGTGTTTGGAAATTACAGATTGGCAAGCAAATGGTCCAGTCGGCAAATCACCGAAGAGGTTAGCGTGCCCGACTTGATTTGCCGTTTGGATCAACACAATTCAAACTCAGAGCCTGTAAAACTCGGCGGGCTCAAGAGTAGTTCGGTGAGTCACCGACCAGGTCGGCGACCACGATTAAGATCGCCGTCTTAACCTCCAAGAAAATACAGGTTCTGTAGAAATCGGTAGGGTAAGTCACCATTCGGCGCTTCGCTGAGTGGATTGGTGGACGCGACTAATATCGCCGAATGGTCGCGACTGGACGGTTATATATGGCCAAAGATTTTAAAAGTTTCAAACTCTTCACTTTCCCTCACTTTTAAACTTCACAAACTCACACCAGTTAGTATTCTCAATATTTTTTCTTTCCATTAGTATTTTGGTTGTTGATTGGTGCTCGGAACTAGGATTTTTTTACCGCCTAGCATTTCAATCTTATTTTAATCGGCATCTAAGGTTGGTTTCCGAAACCTGAGTTTACCTTTTAAAATTTTGTACTCATTTGCACTGATTGTATCTTATTGATGTGTGCTGGGTCTCTCTGATAGAAATGTCTTAATGCCGATTTTAATTTAAATTTTTTTCCCGTATTGCTTTGATCATCAAATGCCCGTAATTTGTGTGTTTTCAAATAATTGAAATTTTATTGGGTTTTGCTTGCGTGTTGTTTAGATTGATTGGGTGAAGTCTAAGTAGCTTGTATTTGCGCTAAATGACGTATATTGCTCAATGATAGCAAGAGTGACACCCTTCTTAAGGGCAATTGTTGTCAAATGGCCAAATTTGGCAAAACTAGAAGAAGTCTGAGTATTTCGGGGTGATGGGTGGTATGGGTCTGAGCCTAATTTAATTATTACATGTTTTAATTTTGTTTTTGGGGGTTGCGGGGTTGAATTAGAGAAGGTGGATTGAAAATAGGCACGTTAGGTCATTTGGTGAGCTGGTTCGAGCTCGCCGAACCACTCGGCGGTTCGCCTAATGACCCTATCTCGCCTTTAATTTTATGCTATATGTGATGTTTGAGTCTGTAACTTTCGGCGAGAAGCCTGAAGTCGCCGAAAGCACTTGGCGACTCACCGAAAGTATGCTTGATCTCCCTTTGTTTGCACCCATGAACCCTTATCGCACTGTAACTTTCGGCGGACAAACCCTTGCTCGTCGAAAGTAGTCGGCCATTCGCCAAAAGGGCCTTCCCATTGCTGACTTGCCATAATTTTTTAGCCAATCCCTTCGGCGAGCCCGAGAAAACAACATAGGGCATTAATATAAACGAAGGGGGGGATCAAATCTACCACAGAAGAGAAGGCAAGAACTCCCACCGGGAGACAAAGGCAAAAGTAAGAATCACATAGCTAGGAAAGTAGCTGCTGACACCCGGGCTGATTTTTCTAAATCGGAAGATGAGGACCTTCTGATTCACCGAAGGAATAGACACCATGCTAGATCTCAATCCTCACCCACTAGAGTTCCCTCAGCTGCCACCCCTCCTAAAACAGGTTCAGTGCCAGCTCAGGCACCTTCAGTGACCCCTGCACTCCCTATCGCTCCTCCACCTTGATTGTTGAACAAATTGAAAGGTGATGGGGTACGAACCATCCTAGAGGAGAAGTTGTTATCTACAGAGGGCCTAGAGGGCAAGTACCTCGGTGTCAGGGACACTATCCACTACCAAGAGTTTGAGTAGTTCACCAGACCCCGAGGCCCTTATATTACTTCCTTGTTCCGGGAATTCTATACAACTTATGGGGAGTTGGTGCCCAAAATAAAGAAGAAGGCAAGCGAATTCAGACCGGTAAAGTCGGTCATGGTCAGAGGAAAAGAAGTTAGGTGCGGCAGTGAATATATTAACATTGTTTTGAATAGACCGCTGCACTCTGCACTTCCTTACAAGGGGTTGCCCATTGCTCAGTTCCTAGATGACTTGAAAGTTGGCCCCTCTGATTTCTGACACCACCCCGAGGTGGATGGATGCAGGAGCTCCTATTGAGAAGAGGGACCTGAGCATTGCTGCTAGGTTCTGGTTTGGCTTTATTAGCAGCACCATAATGTCATCCCAGAATGAGTCCATTTTGCGCCATACGAAAGCAGCTTGCCTTGGCTCTATCATGTCTAGGAGACGCATCGATCTGGGACTACTAATTTCACAGGAGATGGCCATGAGAGCCAAATAGAAGCAGACTTCTCTGCCATTCCCAGTCCTAATCACTGAGTTATGCCGGCATGCTAGAGTACCTCGGGACACTGCGAGGGATATGGAGGTCACCCCTTCATCCTCCATTGACATCCAGCATATTGAGGTCGAGTACATACGAGAGGAGAGCAGTTCTGGCAGATATCTCTCTGGATGGGGACGTTGACTCGTTACCTGCAGAGGCATCTTCGCCTACTTCGGCCTCTTGGCCTTCAGGTACACCCGCTCCTTCCTCTTCTTCATAGGTCCCAGGGGCTTCCTCCTCCTCCCAGCTTGTCAGGATTACTCAGGCCATGATCCTGAAAATGGGGAATCAGGCCTATTCAACGGATGTGAGGGAAACTCGATTGGAGAGATCCATCTCAGGGATGATTGAGAGTGCTATATTGGAGGCACTGACCCCCCTTAGGTCTCTGTTGATGATATGTCTACTAGAATCACTGTTTGTGAGAGCAGACAGGGGAAGACATCCGAGGTTTCGGCTTTGAAAGCTGAAATAGCAGATTTGAGGAAGGACGTAAACTATTTAAAGTCTACCGACTTCACTTCATTAATTCAGGGTGCAGATGATGAGGATGCTCCTGACACCTCGGGGATTCCTCTCGCTACCACTGGAGCAGTACAGAGGGATGGCACAACAAATAAGGAGTCAAATGTAGTGACCGACGAAGAGCAGATAGCGGTACATGATGATGAGATGAGAGAGATTTTAGAGGAGAGCATATTTAGAGATTTTACAGATCTTGTGGAGACGGTTGTGCAGCCGGTGATCAAGACAATGCCGAATGAGACGTCCATAACAGCTCCTAGTGGATCTGGCACTGCTATTCCTCTTGTGGTTACTCCGAGCACTAATGCCCATATTCAGAGTACCACACCGGACACTGAGGCCCAGACAGATGGAGAGACTGCATAGATACGATCCTTTCTTTACCTCCCTCTCTGTCTTACTTAGTTTTACTTTTGGATACTTTTAGTCGCATTTGAGGACAAATGATTTTTGTTTGTAGTGGGGTGAGGCCACCTTTGTGCATATTTTTTATGTTTATATATTTGGGTTGAAATTGATTGTTGTGTTAATACTGCATTTTTGTGGATGTTTAAGCTTGTGGCTTCGTATTTTATCTTGCAAACTGATTTTGACCCTTCCAAAAAAAATTTCCACCTCTTCTGTGTTGAATGTGGCTGTTCTTTCGCTAATTTAAGTATCGGTTATGATCAATACCAATGACTTGAATAGTGCTCTTAATCGAGTGAGCTGAAACAAATATCGATTGGAAAATACGGGCAAACATATGGGTAAAATTATGCATTGTTTTCCTCTTTTTGAGTGTGAGCGTTGCATTTGATTCCAAAACTTTAAATTGTGAACCATTGTGTGAATATGGAATCTTTCTTTGTGTGAGGGCATTTGAACACTTTTGTTGAGCTTGAACTTGCATTTTAAGCAAGTATTGTGAGCATGAGATTCCTTGATAGTGGTGAGTCACAACTTCAATCTTTGAGTGCACAATTGATCTTTGCATGAGTAAAGTGAGTCTTGTTGTGTGCATTCATGATTGATTCTTGTGTAGCACTGTTTGAGACACCTTTTTTGAACAGTTGAACTCTAGTTTGCTTGAGGACAAACAAAAGTTTAAGTTGGAGGTGTTGATGAGTCCACAATTTGGACTCATTTAGGGCTATATTTTGATTGAATTAGTGTCCTCAAATGCATATTTTGTCTCTATATCTGATAAAAATCCTTAAGTTTCAGGTATTTGAGTTGAGAGACAAAGCATGGACGCTATCGAGTAAGAAGGAACAAAGTGGCTAAAAGAAGGAAGAAAAGACGGCCTGACGATCGCCTAATCCATTAGGCGTGTCGCTGGAAGGCATAAAACCTCGCCTAATGTTCCAATGTTCTTATCCCTAAATAAAAATGTCAAGTCTGCGATGAAAGGGAGCAATCGACGAATCACCGATCAGTTCCACGAAGCATCACCATATCACCCAATGATTCAGAACACGAAGATGCTGAAGGCAAAAGCTAAAAAGGTAGGTACCAGACCAAAGGGCGGATCGCAGAGTAGTTCGGTGATCCCGACTAACTGCACCGAGTGGATCCTTCGCAGCATACTTTTTGACAGCTATAAATACCCGCTTAAATCTGTAGCTTAGTATCAAACTGTTGGAGAACTAAGTTTTAGAATAGAACCGTTTTCACATTTTTGGAGACATTGTTCTTGAGCCTTGAAGATTCAAAAGGTTTCAACTCCAAGAAATTGGAAGTGGGTCTTCAAGAATCTTCATCCTTGACGTGTTTAAAGACTTCATTTATCGTACCCATTTGATGGTAACACCTTTTGGTATCGATTTTTATCTCTTTTTCATGTCTAGATAAAACCCCAATTCTTGGGGTGTGATTTTGTGAATATGAGTTAGATTATATGTTGGGTCTTGCTTGTTGATGGTTTATTTGTTTTTTAAATGTGATTTCATTTAGTAGTTGTGTATGAACTTAATGGAGTTGTAGTTGCAAATACAATTTCATCTTAGTGTTTTCGGCTTGCTCGAGAGAGAGAGGTCGTAAAACTAAGACTACTAAATTGATAGCCGGTGGCATTGGGTTGACATGGGTTCAGCTCGAGAGAGTGAATCCTAGTCCTTCTCCCATACATTCAGCTCGAGAGAGTGAATCCTAGTACTTCTCCCACACATTCAGCTCGAGAGAGTGAATGGGCTATGGTGGAGGTTGTGCTTAAAGCGGAAACTCGGTGTTCGAGAGAAACCGAGTCGATTCGGGTTAAGTTGCTCGAGAGAGAATTACCCCCACTATAGTCTAGCCTAGTCACAAATACTCAACAATTTACTATCTAAAGCATGTATCTGACAGTTTAGTTTATCCCGTATTCCTATCACATCCCAAGAATCCCGTCTCTCTATCTCGTTTTCTTATATTTTTGATGTTTGTAGTTGTTAATTAATACAAACCCCCATTGATAATTGACGCTTGCGTCATCCCTTTTAGATTTAGTATGCTTATACTCGATAATGTTTTCCGCTATGGTTAACTTTAGTATTTTTTGCGCTTAACCATTAATTTTCAGGAACCACTCCCTTGGGACTCGATCCCAATCCATTCGGTTGGGTTATATTACTATTGTACGATCGTAGACACTTGAATTGGAAGTTGTGTCTTGATTACGCAAACATCACATTATAGTCGAGGTCGAAGTAAGGGGTAGCGTTAATTAAGTAATATTATGTTGTTGTCGTCCTCTTACCCTCTCCAAATTCGACTTTATTGTGAGATCACCATTAAGTATTACTATGTTGTTGTTGTCGTTGTCGTTTTGTGACTTTGATTTACTCAGCAAAATCTAGGGAAGGTTTTCGCTTGGATTTGAAATTTATGCGGTCGTTTGTTATGACTATTTATTATTGCTACTATTTGAGAACACGTAGAAACTCTTTAGAAATCTTGATGAAACATAAATGATTGTTCTAGTATTGACAAAAGCACTTTTCAAATTAAGTAGCCAATTAACACACTTCTTAATTAATGAACAGTTAATTATAATAAGAATACCATACTGTGAAATGTGAATGTACTACCAAAACTACCTTGTATAATTAAATAGATGACATATTACATATTGTAGCATTTCACATAACATCATTAATGAAATAAAACTGTTTACATTTGTTGAAAATAGAGAATTCCTCGAGTGACATCAATACTAAGATTCAAAACAAATGGAATAATACGAAACTTTTGTCCATCGCAAAGTTTAATTTCAGTCAAATGGTAGATAAAGAAGCTGATATTGATTCCCCTGTACTTTTGGCTAACTCTAATACAACCCAACTTTAATCCCGACCACAATCATATATAGTCATCCAACCTAGCAATTGTTTTTCTGATCCTCTTGGCTCTTCCCAACTCGTCCGTCATAACTTGTGCATCGTATATTAACTCATAATTGCAAGTTTATCTAATTTATTCATTTATTTTCACTTAAAAGAAAATGTCCCCTTCATCTAGATATCCACCATTAAGGCTGATATTTTGAAGAAATTTAATATATTTTTGAATGAAAAGTAATTTTATTTAATAAAATAAAGAATTAAATGACTTTTTAATGGACAACCAAAATCAAAAAGCTATATTTATTTAAAATAGACTTTTTTATTTTACCAATATCTCAACATTAAGGAATGTATTTAATCTTTATGGACGCAAGTTCATATACTAATTAAGACATATTTTTGTAATTGAAAGTAATAGAAAATATTATACAAGTGAAAATGATGAAGTTTTGATTCTATTTTTAAATATTTCTACAACTAGAATAATTTTATAGTTTGTGCAACAATTAACCCAACTTAAAAAGTTTTTGAAACTAAAATCCATAAGACAAGTGAGAAATTCTAAGATACATACCATGGTGGAAATTTAGAATTATATTAGACACTGGTAGCGGATATGGAGCGATCGATAGAAGGTTTTTCTTTCATTGAGAATTCAAGAAATCCTACCCAGCCTTTTATGTTGAAGATATAAGTGTTTGTTATGTTATGTTATGTAACATAAAATAATTTTTATATATCTATTCATGCCTTACAAATTATTAAAAAAATATTATATTGCTAATTTTTTTTATCAAAATATAATTAACTATCATGTATAAAATAAGATATGCTTTTTCAAAATTTTATTGGAATTGTAACCCGTGAAAGAAAACACAACAAATTTATAACAATCAATGAGTGTAAAAAATTATACTAGATGAAAAAAGACAAGTGAGGAAATTCAAAGATACATACCATGCTTGAATAAAAAACAATTGGAGATTGGTGAAACGTCAGAACTATATTAGAATCTGGTAGGCGAGTATGGAGAGAATGAAGTTTTTTTTTTTTTTTGAAAATTTAGAAAAGCCTAGCGAATCACTCTTTGTTGAATAGAATTAGCGTGACATTGAAGCTAGCGGATATCTTGAAGCAATCTAATATCTTTTTTTTTTAAAAAAAATAGTTAATAAAACAAAAACTTAAATGACTCTTTAATTAAAACCGAAATCACAAAGTTATATTTATTTAAAACTTTATTCCACTTTCATATTTTACAGAAACAGTCAATAACGAAGCCGGGTAAGAAATTATAACTCATAATTGTAATTTTGTAAATACATTTATTTTCACTTAAAAGGAAACATCCCTTTCATCTGGCTATCCACCATTAAGGATGATATCTTAAAGCAATTTAATATTTTTTTGGAAAAAAGATAATTTTAATTAATAAAATAAAGAATTAAGTGACTCTTTAATTGACAACTGAAATCAAAGAGATTAATTTATTTAAAACATTATTCAACTTTTATATTCTACCAAAACAGTCAATAATGAAGTTTTGCAAGAAATTATAAATCATAATAGCATTAATTTGTGCTATCAATGTAGACTGAATAGGATACACATTTGCTCTCTCTATGACTGTGTTGGTTGAGATAGCTAGAATAGTAAAAACAGTTACTAAAGAGTTTGGAATTAGTATCAATCCTAGATGTCATTGTTGCACTTCTGATGACTCTAACCCAAATATTGAAAACGTTGATCACCTTTTTTGTCTAGGTCTACAGGTTAAAAGAATCTGGATTTTTTTTGCAGGGCTGGGAATTGGACATATGCATAACACTCTTAAGATGATATTACTCAGTTAGTGGAATTTGAAGACTAAACACCCCATTGCAGCTTTCATATCTAAAGTTATACCCCCAATCATTTGCTGGGAACTCTGGAGAACTAGGTGTAGCAATAAATTTGAGGCTGTAAATCCTTCTTTTTTTAAGAATCAAAACTAACATCAATTAAACTCTATTGCAGGTTACACAGAAGAACTTTGGTCAAGCAAAGATAGGGGAAAACTGGAATAGCCTCTGTCAAATCTTTGTAGCGGACATCTATCAAAGAACTTCCATAAGAGTCAAATGGCTCAAACCACCTAGAAATTTTAGTAAGCTCAACAGTGATGGAAGTTGCGTACAAGGAAGTTGTGCTGGAGGAGGGCTAATCAGAGACAGCCAAGGCAACATGATGTTTGCTTACTCTTTTGGTCTAGGCCAAAGGTACTAGCAATATAGCCAAAGGTACTAGCAATATAGCTGAAGGCCGTGCACTATTCTATGGTCTTAAATGGTGTGTTAGTAGAGTTAATGATAGGTTTTGGGGAGAAACGGATTCCCTACTTTTAGTTACATGCATAAACGGAGAATGGAAAATGCCTTGGAGATTGGATAAATTGATTCAAGAAGCACAACAAATAGTTGAATCTCATGGATTTATCACCAGTCATTATTTCAGGGAAGCAAACAAACTTGTTGATATATTAGCATCCAGGAGTTATAGTGTTGATGCAATACATGATTTCAACTCTTTCTATGATCTCCCGAGGGAAGTTAGGGGATTAATTAACACAGATAGATGGGAGCTCCCTTCCTTCAAAATGCAGCAGATTAAACCTTCTAATTTTATTTACGAACCTCCCTCAATCCTCTTTGTCAATGAGTCAAGTTAGTAGAGTAATAGCTAAGCTTAGACTCCCTTTTTCTGTGATGACTTATAGAGTTTATCTAACTCTATTTCTACCCCAAGATCTTGTATTTCAAAATGTAACTCTTTCATATCAATGATCATCGGAGGCAGTTAAAAAAAAGAATCCTCTTCATCAAAAAAATTATACTATATATTGTAGCTAGAGTACCACATATTCTCAAAGTTTTGTTATTTTCTTAAATCACGATTGATATAATTATAATTAAAAATTATAGACAATTAAATTTGCAATTATGTTTCACTTCTTAATTTGTCTAATTCACTTCAATTTGAATCAATCATGTTTTAGCATTAACTTTGTAAAATTGTCTTCAATTTTTTGAGGTGTCTTCTTAGACATTTCAAGCTCAAACTAATTAAATTATCGAATAATTAAATTTCAAAAAATATTGTCTGAATTTTAGACCTTTTTTTAAAGTGTCACACTCACTACACGATTGATGATTTGAACCTACTTTTGTAATTAGAAGTAATACTTAATATTATTCAAGTAAAAATTATACTCTAATTGGTATACTCAATCAAATGGAGTTTAATTCTATTTTTATATATTTTTACTACTAGAATAATTCTGATGATTCGTGCAACAATTGACTCAATTGAAAAAGTTTTCCAAACTATAATCCATACGAATTCACTTATGATATAAGCGTTTGTGGTGTTATGTAAGGCACAATAATTTATATATGTCAATTCGTGTCTTACGAATTATTACAGAAAATATTATATCGCTAATTGAATTTTTTTTTATCTAATTATAATTAAATATCATGTATTTTAATAATTAATGAAAATAAAATATATAAGAAATAAATAAATAAAATAAGATCTCCCTTTTCAAAATTTTATTGGAACTCTTACTCGGTAAAGAAATCACAACAAATTTATAACAATCAAAAAGTGTAAAAATTTATTCTAAATCAAACAAGACAAATGAGGAAATTCGATGAGACATACCATGGTGAGGAATCAAAACCAATTGGTGATTGATGAAAATTTCAGTACTAGATTAAAATCTGGTAAGTAATTCTAGTTTGACGTTGAAGCTAGGCGATGAAAATTAGGGAAACTTTATAGTTTAAAATATATATATATATATATATATATTTATATGATGTGTTGGTCAAACTTATTTTCTTAAGCTAGTAGCCATAAATATTTTTCACTTGAAAGAAAATATCCATTTCATCTGGCTATTCACCATTAAGGTTGATATCTTGCAAAATCTAATATTTTTTGGAAAAAAGATAATTTTATTTAATAAAATAAAAACTTAATTGACTCTTTAATTGACAATCAAAATAAAAAGGCTATATTTATTAAAAACTTTATTCCATTTTTATATGTTTCCAAAATAGTCAATACGAAGTCTTGTAAGAAATTAATAACTCATAATTGCAAGTTTATCTAATTTATTTATTTATTTTCACTTTAAAGAAAATGTCCCCTTCATCTAGCTATCCACCATTAAGGCTGATATTTTGAAGCAATTTAATATTTTTTTTGCATAAAAAGTAATTTTATTTAATAAAATAAAGAATTAAATGACTTTTTCATTGACAATCGAAATAAAAAAACTATATTTATTTGAAATATTATTCGACTTTTATGTTTTACCAATATCTCAAAATTAAGGAATACATTTAATCTTTATGGAGGCAAGTTCATATACTAATTAAGACATATTTTTGTAATTAAAAGTAATACAAAATATTATACAAGTGAAACTAATGAAGTTTTGGTTCTATTTTTAAATATTCCTTCAACTAGAATAATTTTGATAGTTTGTGCAACAATTAACCCAATTGAAAAAGTTTTCAAAACTAAAATCCATAAGACAAGTGAGAAAATTCTAAGATACATACCATGGTGGAAATTTAAAATTATACTAGACTCTGGTAGCGGGTATGGAGCGCTCAATAGAAAGTTTTTGAATTCAAGAAATTCTTGCCAACCATTTTTGTTGAAGAAAATTAGTGTGGCGTTGGAGCTAGACGATGAAAATAAGGAAAACATTATAGTTTATATATATGATGGGTTGGTCAAACATTACATATCAATGTGATCTCAAAGAAATCTAATATTTTTTGGGGAAAAAATAAATAAAAATTAATAAAACAAAGACTTACACGACTGTTTAATTGACAATTGAAATGAAAAGGCTATATTTATTAAAAACTTTATTCTACTTTTATATTTTACCGCAACAGTCAATAATTAAGTCTTGTAAGAAATTATAACTCATAATTGCAATTTTATCTAATTTATAATATATTTATTTTCACTTAAAAGGAAATGTCTATTTCATCTCGCTATCCACCATTAAGCCTGATATCTTGAAGTAATTTAATATTTTTTTGTGAAAAAGATAATTTTATTTAATAAAACAATGAATAAATGACTTAATTGACAACCAAAATTAAAAATATATATTTATTTAAAATATTATTCGACTTTTATATTTTACAAAAAACAGTCGATAATGAAGTCTTGTAAGAAATTCTAATTCATAATTACAATTTTATCTAATTTAATATTTATTTATTAAGGGTAGTCATTAACTGCGATTGATCAACTACGTATATTCTACTTAGTTTAATATAAAATATACAAATTTACTTAAGATATAAGTATTTGTTATGTTATGTAGCTCAGAATAATATTTATATATCTATTCGTGTCTTACAAATTATTAAAAAAAATAATTATATTGCTAATTTTTTTAAAGAAATTATCAAATTATAATCAATTATCATGTATAAAATAAGATATGCTTTTTCAAATTTTTATTGGAACTCTAATCCGTGAAAGAAAACACAACAAATTTATAACAATCAAAGAGTGTAAACAATTATACTAGATCAAAAAAGACAAGTGAGGAAATTCAAAGAGACATACCATGCTTGAATAAAAAACAATTGGAGATTGGTGAAAAGTCAAAACTATATTAGAATCTGGTAGGCGAGTATGGAGAGATTGAAGCTTTTTTTTTTCTTTTTGAGAATTTAGAAAAGACTAGCGAATCACTCTTTGTTGAATAGAATTAACGTGACGTTGAAGTTAGGGGATATCTTGAAGCAATCTAATATTTTTTTTGAAAAAATATATTTAATAAAACAAAAACTTAAATGACTATTTAATTGACAATCGAAATCACAAAGTTATATTTATTTAAAACATTATTCCACTTTCATATTTTACTAAAGCATTCAATAACGAAGCCGGGTAAGAAATTATAACTCATAATTGTAATTTTGTAAATACATTTATTTTCACTTAAAAGGAAATGTCCCTTTCATCTGGCTATTCACCATTAAGGCTGATATCTTAAAGAAATTTAAGACTTTTTTTTTGGAAAATAAGATAATTTTATTGAATAAAACATAGAATTAAGTGACTCTTTAATTGACAGCTGAAATAAAAAAGATATATTTATTTAAAACATTATTTGAATTTTATATTCTACCAAAACAGTCAATAATCAAATCTTGCAAGAAATTATAACTCATAAAAGCATTAATTTTATTTAACTTAAAATACATTTAATAAGGGTAATTATAAATTGCGATTTTGCATCAAAGAATATGAGACTGTAATCCTTGTTTAGTAGTATTAATGTAACACCTCAGATTCGATAAGATGGAAAAAATGCAGCTTTTCAGGATTTGGTGTCAGGACCAACGAAATCCACCGACGAAACGTGTATTATACCACGGACCGTAAGTGGGGTCCCGTCGTTGGGTTCCAGACATAGAGGTCTCTGATCCCACCCACGGCCAACCAGTACGGTCCGTGGTTGGACCTACGGACCGTAGGTCTCTCCGTAGGTGAGGATCAGCAGCTAATTAGAGAGAAATGACTTTTAGATCAACTTCAAACGGTTATATCTTTTAGCACAAAATGAATTAGGTGTCCCATGACCTATCAAATTAAAGATAATTGAACAATCTTTCCAACTCCACCGAGTTTGCTAAAATCCGAGCTTAGAGTAAAAATTTATGCTCGTTTTAGTGAATTCCTATCGGGCAGACCACGAACCACGGCCCAGTTGACGGGCAGTGGTTCAAACGACGGCCCGCCAGTCCCACCGTGAATGGCCTTTGTCATCTTTTAAGTCAGGGTCATTTTGATCCTTTTTCCTATGCATTAGACACTTAAACTACGTCGTTTGATGCCTAAACTACGCCGTTTTATTTAGTCTAAGCCTAATAATCTAGTCAGACATTCCCAGAACCCTCATTCTAAAAAAATCATCCAAGTTAGAATGAAAAGATAAGAAAGATGCGCCAGTTTCTTTCAAGAACAAGAAGCAGTCTTAAAAGTTCAGCTCGGAAATCCAAAGGATTTCTCCGTAGATTTCCTCACAAGGCATGTGATATTTCACTAGTGGGTTTCTTTCACCTATTAGATCCCTAGTTTTCAGTCAGCTCCTTGATTCTTTATAGCTTGTTTAGACCTAGGGCTTATAAAACCTTGGAGATTAATGGTGATTTTGCTGTTGTAGTATCCTTAATTAGAATATCATGTTTTGTTGGAAACTTAGCAAAATTCCTTGTATAAAACTCAGAATCCTAGTTTGTGTAATTTCTCTTAGTTCATGAATTATACTTGCTAGGTCTATTGGACATAAAATCATGCTCTAGATTTCGAATGCCACATTCCCAGTATATAAATATTGCATTCTCAGTTAGCATGTAACTATTTTGAGCTATTCAGTATTTAGTACATTTTAGCTTCATGAATATTCAGTTAGGAGTAGACTTAGCACCGAATTGGACTAGGGTTCAATGTACCCTCAAAGTCCCAGAACTACGTGCCTGCATAGGTTTATAAGTCCACTCAGTTGGGAATCAGTTTTAGCGATCACACCACAATCCTGCCTTTTTACCCCTGGAAAGGTATATTGGGTCCTCTCGATGGGGCGTATACATTGAACTCCACATTTAGCTCACGTGGTTTATGTTGGTTAATAGTAGCTCCCACAGTTAAGACTCTTAGTTCATTGACCAAGTTTTCACCAGTTACTTCAGTATACAGTTCAGCATGTTATCTTCATGATTAGTACTTGGTTATTGCATTCAGTTTATCTTTCAGTTATACTTCAGTAGATATCTATATCATTGTTCAGATTATATTATTGCTCAGTTATGCATTGTTCAGCTTATATACTTTGTTCAACATAGCATATTTATATCCTGCATGCTCAGTACATACCAAGTACTGACACATATTTTGTGCTACATCATTTCATGATGTAGGTTTAGGCACTCAACATGTAGATCACGCTTAGATCGATTCTCAATTTGACTTCAGCAGCTTCAGTGGCGAGTCTTCATACTTCGAGGACAATAGACATGCTTTCTATTTTAGTTTTTATTTTCAGTTTTCAGTTTTGTTATAGTTAGCTGGGGGCATGTCCCAACAACTCAATTCAGTAGAGGCTTTTCAGACATAGATTCAGCTCGAGTTGTTAAGTTTTGTTTCAGTCATCACTAAACTCTTATTATTATATCTTATATATTCAAGCTATCAAATTTGAGTTGTGCTATCAATTAAGTCAGAATAGGATACACATTTTTGCTCTCTCTATGGATCTGTTGGTGGAGATAGCTAGAGTACCACAACTTGAATCCTCCTCATCAAGAAAATTATACTATATATTTTAGCTAGAGTACCACATATTCTAAAAGTTTTATTATTTTCTTAAAATACGATTGATGTGATTATAATTAAAAAATATAGGAAATTAAATTTGCAATTACGTTTGACTTCTTAATTTGTCTAATTCACTTAAATTTGAATCAATCATGTTTTAGTATTAGCTTTGTAAAATTGTCTTCAATTCTTTGAGATGTGTTCTTAGACATTTCAATCTCAAACTAATTAGATTATCAAATAATTAGCTTTAAAAAGACATTATCTTAATTTTGGATGTCTTCTAAAGCGTTACAATCACTACAATATTGATGATTTAGACCTATTTTTGTAATAAAAAGTTAGAAAAAATATTATACAAGTAAATTTTTTATTCTAATTAGCATACTGATTCAGATGAAGTCTTAATTCTATTTTTAAATATTTCTACTATTAGAATAATATTGATAGCTTGTGCAATAGTTGACTCAATTGAAAAAAATTTCAAAACTATAATCCATAAGAATTTACTTAAGATATAAGTGTTTGTGTCAAGAAAGGCACAATAATTTATATATGTCTATTCGTGTCTTACAAATTATTAAAAAAGATATTATATTGCTAATTGAAAAAAAATTAATTATCAAATTACAATTGACTATCATCTATTTTAATAATTCATGAGAATAATATATATATATATATATATATATATATATATATATAAAATAGAAAACACATAATGTGACACATGAGCTTGTTTCGAATTTTCAAAAAGATACCTTAATTATTTGTGTCACACCCCGAGGCTACCTCCTTGATGTAACACGGGACCTAGGATCATGAGTGACCCCAAGATAACCCTGCGTATGGCATATCTTGAACATACTGAATATAACTGAGTAAACATGAACTAAGCGGAAACTAAATCAATAGATATGTGAAGAGGAACAAGACCAACTAGTCTGAATAATAACATATATTTTTTTTAGTGATAACTAAAACAACCACTTGACAACTCAAGCTGAATCTACTACTATGTCTGAAAAGTCTCTAACTGAGTTGAGTTGATGGGACATGTCCCCAGCTAACTCTAACAAAACTGAAAACTGAAAGTAAAGACTAAAATTTAAAACATGTCTATTGTACTCTGTCACGACCCAACCCATCGGGCCGTGCGGGCACCTACTCTAACACCTAAGTAGGAGAACCCTCGATTCCCAACCAGTTAAAAACATGCGGAAGATTAAGAAAACTGACGAATAAAAGAACTCATGGATATTTTTATAACATAAGAATTTCTAAACAACTCGAGTTAAGACTTGT